>VWZE01011246.1:72206-92974 GCA_013396675.1 Eubucco bourcierii
GGCCACTGTTGTCATTATTATTTGGGGGTGGGTGGGGTTTCTTTTATTTTGGGGTTTTTTTTTCCCCACCAACACATACTTTGTTTTTCTGTTATTGTGGTTTTGGTTTGGTTCAGGTTTTTTGGTCTGGTTTATTTGACTGCTTTGGGGTTGTTTTGGTTTTTTTTTTTATTCCACAAGGTTCCAAAGCCATTTAATTTTAATTTAAAATTTCCTAAATAAGTGTCCAGTTTAATGCTGTGGAAGGTATCAGGGGACTGGCAGCTCTGTCTCATTTAGCACAGATCCCAGCCTGAAGTGTGGCAAGAAGTCAGCTTGTATTTTTCTCCTGACTTGTATCTTTGCAAACCTCTCCTCAGGGTTTCAGCTGCATAAATCAACCCCCAGAGCCCAGTGTGGGTGCACAGCTTGTGATGCTTCTCTTCTGCCAGTTGGCTTTGCACACCCTCAGTGTTAATCCCCACGTTTGGGAAGGATGGGGGAAAGCTCTGGTGAGCAAAAAAAGAGGACTAGAGTGGCCAAAAGCCAGGGCAGCCTGCCCATGCACTGAGACAAGAAGAAAAAGGGACTGAGTCTGTTTCCAAGGGCACTGGTGGGCAGGGGTCTGAGCAGGCTTGGGACCTTATGGTCATGATAAGAATGGGATCATTGAATCCCAGAACCATGGAACTGTTCGTGTTGGCAAAGCCCTCAAAGATCACCCAGTTCAACCATGGACCCAGCCCCACCATGACCACTAAACCATGTCCCCAGTGCCATGGCCACAGGGTTCTGGAACACCTCCAGGGCTGGGACTCCCTCATCCCCTGGGCAGCCTGCTGCAGTGCCAGGCAGACTCCTGGAGTGTGCACATAGCCCCTGCTGGCTCTCCTTCTGCTCAGGAGTCGAAGGAGAGCTTTTTCTGAGCAGATGGCAAAGTGTGATGGCTGCTGGGTGAAGGTTTTGCTGCCAGGCCAGCCCCTGGCTGTTCTCAAGAGTGCTGCTCTCTTTTCCAAGGCAAAAGCAGTCACCTCTCCAACCCCTCCTTCCAGCTCCCCTTTCATCTGTTACAGGAGCACCTAGCCAGCCTGGCTACACAATCAACATTACACAACTTTTAATTAACTACCTACATCAACCTTCCTGTTTTAACTGCTGATGGTGTTGGAGGTTGTTGGTTTTTTTGAGGCTACCAGGAAAATCTGAATTCCCACCTACATCAGGCAGAAAAGACAAGGGAGGGTCTTCCTCACAATGCTCCAGGCTCCTCAGAGAGATTTCAGTATTACCTCTGGCAAGGAGATGTGGGGATGGTGAACAGATCTGTGGCAGGGCCACAGACTAAAAATCAGGCTTCCAGTCCTCCAGGTACACAGCAAACTCACAGCTTCACAGGTTGCATTAAGGTTAGAAGGGACCCTCCAAGGGCATCTCATCCAACTCCCATGCAGGCAGCAGGGACACCTCCAGCTGCAGCAGGCTGCACAGGGACACATCCAAGCTGAGCTTGAATGCCTCCAGGGATGAAGCCTCGACCACAGCCCTGGGCAGCCTGTGCCAGTCTCTCCCCACCCTCACTGTGCACAACTTCCCCCTGATGCCCAACCTAACTGTGCCCTGCTCCAGTTCCAAACCACTGCTCTTGGCCTATCCCCACAGGCCCTTCTGAGCAGTCCCTCCCCAGTCTGCCTGTAGTCCCCTTCAGATATCGAAATGCAGCTCTAAGGTCTGCCTGCAGCCTTCTCTTTACCAGGCTGAACAGCTCCAACTCTCTCAGCCTGTCCTCATAGCAGAGGTTCTCCAGCCCTTTTCTGATTGTCTTTGTGGCCTCCTCTGGACCCTCTCCATCAGGTCCATGTCTCTCTTATATTGGGGGTCCCATAGGTGGATGCAACAGTGCAGATGAGGTCTCAGCAGAGCAGAGCAGGACAGAATCCTCCCCTGTCCATCTCTGGCCACGCTCTGCTTTCTTCCTCCATCCTGTAGGGGATGAGAGGATGAGGAAATTCTCTAAGCTTCCCTTCCCACATTTGAAAGCTTGACTTCAAAAAAACCCATCAGGCCACTGACAGCAGGCTGGGCTTTTGCTTCCAAATACTTCTTCCTGCATGGAGAGGGCCAGCCATGGAAGAGCCAAGCCAGGCAACCCTGTTATGCAAGAGACAGGAAAGCTGTTGGTGCTGGTACACTGTGGTTTTCATTCCTCTGAAGGCTGTTTTCCTCCAGGGAATTCCAGTAACTGGACTAATTGAAGTCTGCTTGGACAAGTTCTAACAGCCCAGAAAACCCACCTCTGAAATTACATCCTGGTAGCATCTTCCAAAGTAAACTGAAACCTTGGTTTGTCTGGGAAAGTACCAGGGTTCAGCCTTCATTTGTTATGAGATCACAGCTTGGGGCTTGCTGTAGGCACCGCATGGAACTGAACCTCCACATGGAGCTGAACCTCATGGTGTGGCTTCAGTCTGCCCCAAACCTGGGGAGGGGATCTACTGTCAGGGATCATCTCCTCAAACTCTGACTGGAGAAGAGAAGACTCTGGGCAGACCTTAGAGCTGCCTGCCAGCAGCTGAAGGGATCCTGCAGGAAGGCTGCAGAGAGACCTTTCACAGGAGTGTCCACCCATGGGACAAAGGGAAATGGATTTAAATGGAAGGAGAGTAAGTTTAGAATGGATCTTAGGAAGAAACTGTCCGGACAGGTTGTGCATGCCCCCTTCCTGGAGGTGTTCAAGGCCAGGTTGGATGGGGCCTTGAGTAACCTGGGCTGGTTGAGAGGGGTGCCTGCCCATGTTAGGGGGTTGGATATCTCTAAGGTCTCTTCCAGCCTAGACCATTCTATGATTCATTTATTCTTATTTCATCTACTTTCTTTCACTTAGGTGACTCCATCACAAGTCAGTGTATCACAGTATCACAGTATCACCAAGGTTGGAAGATACCTCAAAGATCATCAAGTCCAACCCATTACCACAGACCTCAAGACCAGACCAAGTGCCATGTCCAAACCTGCCTTGAACACCTCCAGGGATGGTGTGCTGGTTTGAGGCTAATTAGAATATTTTAATGGAGAAAATTACACTATAGGCTGTGAAAGGAAAACATCATGATGTCTACTTCACTCATACGCTTGCTGGAGAATTGTTTGGGAACACTAACCAAAACAATTGATAAGTCAGTTGCTCTCTGTCGCTTGCTTGAGCAGGAGCTGCTGGTGGGATCTAGCAGCTTCTGGGCTCTGGCTCCTCTGCTGATTAATCCTCACTAACCACTTTTCTTCTAACCCTCTTGGCCGATCCTCCTAATTTACCTTGCACGTAAGGCAAACCTTGGGGTAAGGTACAGGGGTGGGGAGAAGGTGGAAGGGTGGTTGGGAGCCCCTCCTGGGGTCTCTGATTTCTGGGAGGGGTGTTGTGTTGTTGTATTACCTTTTACTTGTATATTTCTGTAAATATTGTGTATATAGTGTAAATATCTGCTGTACATTGTGCAAAGCTGTAAATAGAGCTTCATCATTTAACTTCCAGCCGACTGAGTGCTAGTCTGGGTCATTTTACAAAGTGTTGGGGGGTGGGGGAATTCCCAAACCTTCACAGATGGTGACTCCACCACCTCCCTGGGCAGCCCATTCCAGCAGTCAATGACTCTCTCAGTCACAAACTTTCTCCTCACCTCCAGCCTAAACTTCCCCTGGCAAAGCTTGAGACTGTGTCCTCTTGTTCTGGTGCTGGTTGCCTGAGAGAAGTAAGTAACCTAAAGTCATCAGCACACCTCTAAGTCCCAACAGACAAAACAGTCACAGAAAGCCAGAGTGAGCTGTTAGTGGTCCCATGCCCAGCTCTGGGCTCCCCAGGTCAAGAGAAACAGGAAAATACTGCAGAAAGTCCAATGGAGGCTATGAGGATGATGAAGGAACTGGAACATCTGTGTGGTGCAAGAGGCTGAGAGTCCTGGGACTCCTTAGCCTGGAGAGAAGGCTGAGAGGGGACCTGATCAAGGCTTACAAGTATCTGAAGGGTGGGTGCCAAGAAGGGGCCAGGCTCTTCTCTTCTCACTGGTGCCATGTGGTAGGACAAGGGGCAGTGGACACAAACTGGAACCCAGGAAGTGCCACCACAACGTGACGAGAAACTCCTGTAGTGTGAGTGTGCTGGCTCCAGGCTGTGGAGTCTCCTTCTGCAGAGACTTTCAAGACCTACCTGGATGCATTCCTGTGTACCCTGCCCTGGGTGATCCTGCTTTGTCAGGGAGGTTGGACTGGATGATCTCCAGAAGTTGCTTCCAACCCCTACCACTCTGTGACTCTGCAATTCTGTTGTGAGGACAGAGATGCTGGCAGAGCACAACCAGGCAACCTTCTTACTCCTGAGCCCAGCAGCGAGCTCACCAGTCTCAAACTGCCTTCTGTTTGCCACCAACACAGAAGGAAGACATCTGGCTGGGGTGGAAGCTCTTGCAGACAAATAACTGTAAGACTATGGAGACATTCAAGATCAGCCTTGATGTGGCCCTGGGCAGCCTGATCTGGTTGGAGATGTCCTTGCTGAGTGCAGGGGCTTGGACAAGATGCTCTTTGAGGGTCCCTTCCAATCAGATGCAATCTGGAAAGGTGTGAATATGCACTTCAGGATTCAGATGGCAGAAGCTTTGAAATGTTAGAGGTCAGAATATTCTGGAAAGTTGAGCCACAAGAGGCATGGATGGACCTACTCCAGTCCAGCTCCTGGGCTCAGGAGTTAGCACATCCTGAAGACATCTACCAGGAAGACAAAGGAGACAGAAGCAGTGAAGAGGAAGGAAGTCTCAGACTCAGCTATTTCACTTCTCTGTATTTTTGTTCCTTAACAGCCCAAAGCAGGAAGCAGCCAGGTTGGCTTTGTTCAGAAGTGACCAGGATTTATTAAAGGCAGGATATTGATATGAAACATTCATGACCCTCAGCCTAGCAGCGTTTCCCTTGGATAGGCTAATGAAGAGAATTTATCAGAGCTCAGTGCCAAGAATCTTGTAATAAAAGTACAGATTATGGCTCTCAGATTCATCAACTCAAACCAGAGACTTCTGAAAAGAAACACTCCCGCAGGAAGAAGGCTCTGAGTCTCCTCAGACACTTGGCCTACCAAAGCACCAGATGAAATACAGATTTTATCCAACAACAGGCTACAAAGCAAATGATTTACTTTAAAGCCCCTGAAACAAAGGCAGTCTGTGGGGACATGGGAAGGAAAGCCCTTGGCCTGTTGTCCCAGGAGTGGGGTGCACAGAGGGAGACAGAAACACAGCCAGCAGAGATCTTACTGCATTGCCACTCGAGGATTTTACAAGGCTTGGAATAAAATAATGAAGCAAGAGAGAGAAACACTGCAGCCTTTTGGGGAAGGCAGGTTTTGGCAAAGCTTCAGCCCACAGCCACTGCAAACCTTCCCATCAATTCTGCCCTCTTCCCTTCTCTGATCTTTCCACACTGAAACAGTAAAGCAAATCCTGAAGAGAATCAACCAAGGAGGAACCATTCAAACCACAACAAACCCTCATCCTGACCACTTGGTCCTCTCTTCCCTTCTCTGATCTTTCCATACTGGATCAGTAAATCTGGAAGAGAATCAACCAAGGAGGAACCATGTGAACCACAACAGACCTTCACCCTGATCCCTTGGTCCTCTCTTCCCTTCCATCTCTGATCTTTCCATACTGAAACAGTTAATCTAGCAGAGAATCAACCAAGGAGGACACACTCAGATCACAGCAAACCTTCACATCAATTCTACCCTGACCATTTGGTCTCCTCTCCTCTTCCATTTCTGATCTTTCCATACTGGAAGAGTTAATCTAGTAGAGAATTAACCAAGGAGGACCCATTCAGACCACAACAAACCTTCACCCATTTATCAAATGCCTAATAGTGAACTGTGGCTATTTCATCCCTTTTCTGCTACACCTTGCAAAAGGGAAAGATCTCTCTTAAGGTTGCTCTCAGAGCTTACCTGCACGGTCTGTAAAGCTTCAGGACAACCTGAACCATCAGCATGCTGTGAAAGAAGGATCCTGCATGCCTCTAGCTATGACTGAAGTCAATGTCACTCCCAAAAATGTCCATAAATCAAGAGTGTAAGGAACCAACTCTTGAACAGTTCATCTCTCTGCATTTCCAGACAGGGCAAAACAAAATCTATTATGATTTTAGTGCCAAGGATTTTTGGAGTTGCCAATTCCTCACTTTTTCCCAGTTCGTACTCAGAACAGAAAGCGAAAAAGGAGGGGAAAAAAAAAAGGGAAAAAAAAAAAAAAAGGAAAAAAAATAAAAAAGGAGAAAAAAGGGGGAAAAAGGAAAAAAAAGAGGAAAAAAGGAGAAAAAAGAAAAAACATGAAAAAAGATAAAAAAGGAGAAAAAGAAAAAAGGAGAAAAAGGAAAAAAAAAGGAAAAAAGGGGGGAAGAAAGGGAAAAAAGGGGGGGAAGGGGGGGCAAGAGAAAGGGAAAAAAGAAAGAAAGAGGAAAAAATAAATAAGGGAAGGNGAAAAATAAATTAAAAGTGAAAAAAGTGGGGAAAGGGAAAAAGGGGGAAAAAGAAAAAAAGAAAACCGGGAAAAAGAAATTAAAAGTGAAAAAAAGTGGGGAAAGGGAAAAAAAAAAAAAAAGAGGGGGGGAAGGAAAAAATGGGGGGGGGGAAAAAAAAGAAAAAAATGGGAAAAGGGGGAAAAGGAAAAAAGGGAAAAAAAGAGGAAAAAAAGAAATAGAAAGGGAGAAAAGAGTGGAAAGGGGGAAAAAGGAGGAAAAAGTGTGGGAAAGGAAAAAATGGGGGGGAAGGGGAAGAAATCAACGAATAAAAAAGAGCAAAAAGAGAAAAAAGGGGGGAAAGGGGGAAAGAGGGGGAAAAGAAAAGAGGGAAAATAGAACAAAGGAAAAAAAGAAAAAAGGAAAAAAGGGGGAAAGGGGGAGAAAGGAAAAAGAAAAAAGAAAGGAAAAAAGCTAAGAAAAGGGGAAAAAAGAAAAAAGAAAGGGGAAAAGGGTAAAAAGGAAAAAAGGGAAAAAAGGGGAGGAAGGAATAAAAGGGAGGGAAAAAAGGAGGAAAGGGAAAAAAAGAAAAAGGAAATACAGATAACTAAATAAAAATTAATCACCCCAAAATAAACCAAGCCAAGCAAGCAAGAGCCATGTTGTTTCTAATTGCTTTCCAAAATACAAGCAAATAAAACAAACACACACACACACACACACAAAAGGCATTTCAAATTGCTTTAGTCAGGGGAAATAACTAATGATGAGATCTCCAGAGTGTGCCTGTATTTAAAAGAGAATGCAATGGCCAAATAAACAGAGCACCAGTGACCATCCAAGAAAGATTTCATGCAAAACAGGGTGGAAGGGAGGTTGTTTAGGTTTGATGTTTCCCCAGAAGCATCTCTAGTCCAAACATTACAGCACAGGTCAGATGGAGGGGAGCCAGAAAGCAAAACACTTTATAAATAGCCCTGGAAAAGGAAAGTGAAAGCGGCTCAGGCTAGTTGCACCTTTCATGATCATGAAAGTTCTGGGCCCCTCAATTTAAGAAGGACATTGAGGTGCTTGAGTGTGTCCAGAGAAGGGCAACAAGGCTGGGGAGAGGCCTCGAGCACAGCCCTATGGAGAGAGGCTGAGGGAGCTGGGATTGGTTAGCCTGGAGAAGAGGAGGCTCAGGGGAGACCTTCTTGCTGTCTACAACTACCTGAAGGGTGGTTGTAGCCAGAAGGAGGTTACCTTCTTCTCTCAAGCAACCAGCACCAGAACAAGAGGACACAGTCTCAAGCTGTGCCAGGGGAAGTTTAGGCTGGAGGTGAGGAGAAAGTTCTTGCCTGAGAGAGTCATTGGCTGCTGGAATGGGCTGCCCAGGGAGGTGGTGGAGTCACCGTCCCTGGAGGTGTTCAAGGCGGGTTTGGACGTGGCACTTGGTGCCTTGGTCTGGTCTTGAGGGCTGTGGTATCGAGTTGGACTTGATGATCTTCGAAGTCTCTTCCAACCTTGGTGATACTGTGATACTGTGAAGTGCAAATTCTGTGATGTAAACCAAAATCTGAACGCGGGTACCACCACTTCAGTGTCAGCAGACACTGCAAACCTACACATGGCAAAGCCACCAGAGAAATGTAAGTCCAGCTCCTCCCATTCCTCCAGACAGAGCAATCTAAGCTCCTGCTACTGCTGCTGCTGCTCAGAAGTGAGCTCACATTAAAATATTTGGGTTTGGAACTGAAGAGTTTAAAATACTACAAAATGTCCTCAGCCCTTTGCCACAGCCCTTCCAGGTTGCCTTACTTGCAGACAGAGAAGCTGAGCAAAGCACCCCCATGGTATCCTGGGGTGCATCAAGAGAAGTGTGGCCAGTAGGTCTGGGGAGGTTCTCCTCACCCTGCCCTGGTGAGGCCGCGCCAAAGCAGGGTCACCCACGGTAGGAAAGCATCAAGGTGGGTTTGGAAAGTCTCCAGACAAGGAAACTCCACAAACTCTCTGGGTAAGCTGCTCCAGGGCTGCAGCACCTTCACACCAAAGAAGTTTCTCTTCATGTTGAGGTAAAGCCTCCTGGGTTCCAGTTTGTGTTCCACCACTGAAAAGAGCCTGGCCCCTTCATCTTACTGCCCTCGGGTGCCAAAAGCGTGCAGGGTTTTCTAGCCCCCTGTCTTGGTGCTCATAACCAGTGGCTGCTTGAGAGCCTGCTTGTGAGTAGTGAAACTCTTGGCCTGAGCTGTGAAAGAATCACAGAATCACAGAACTTTAGAGGTTGGAAAGGACCTCCAAAGACTACTGAGTCCAATCTCCCTGCCAAGGTAGCATCACCCAGGGCAGATGGCACAGGAACACATCCAGGTAGGCTTTGAAAGTCTCCAGAGAAGGAGACTCCACAACCTTTCTGGGCAGCCTGCTCCAGGGCTCTGTCACCCTCACTGTAAGTAAGTTTCTCCCCATGTTGAGGTGAAACCCTCTGTGTTCCAGTTTGTACTCACTGCTCCTTGTCTTGTTGCTGCTGACCACCAAGAATCATAGAATCAACCTGGCTGGAAGAGACCTCCAAGCTTATCCAGCCCAACCTATCACCCAGCCCTAGCCAACCAACCAGACCATGGCACTAAGTGCCCCATCCAGGTTTTTCTTGAACACCTCCAGGGATGGTGACTCCATCACCTCCCTGGGCAGCCCATCTCAATGCCAATCACTCTCTCTGTGAAGAAATTCCTCCTAATATCCAGCCTGAACCTGCCCTGGCACAACTTGAGACTGTGTTGAAGATGAGTCTTGAGCAGGACACAGCAGAACTTCCTGCCCCAGCGCAGCCAGCGGAAGGCAGGGAGGAAATGGGAAAATTGAGTCCATGAAGGAAGCAGCCCTGGCCAGGAACAGCTTTGGTTTCTGAACTGCCTGATTTCAAAAGGGAAAAGGAGAAAGAGAAAAAGGAGCTGTTGCAGAGAAAGCCCAGGCCATCAATCAGCCACTCCCCAGTCAGATACTGCTTGGCAGCATTTGTCATGGAAGAGCTTCTGCTGTGCTGAAAGAGTTCTTAGACGGCAGCGAAGCTCCAGTGATGACAAACTCTCCTCAGACGAGCTCCAGTCAGAGCAATTTCCCTTTGGAAGCCCTCACAACTTGTTAATTTGTTCAAGCATTCTGAGTTCCTCTCAAAAGCAAAGCCACTCGGCTTCCAGCTGTGCTCCCAACCCGACTCGGAGACAGGAGGTGCTGCCAGGAGGCAGGGAAACTCCTGCACTGCACAGTAGCCTAAAATGGGCCTGATCTGCATCCTCTGCCTTCACAGGAAGCATTCCCAGGCCTTGCTGTGTCCCAAACAGGACTACAAACAAACTGTTTATGTTTATAATGTTTATCAATATGTGCAGGTGAGTGCCAGGAGGCTGGAGCCAGGCTCTGCTGGGTGATGCTCAATGCCAGGGCAAGGGGCACTGGGTGGAAGCTGAGGCATAGGAAGTTTCATGGAAACATGAGGAGGAATTTTTTTCCCTATGAGGGTGACAGAACCCTGGCACAGGTTGCCCAGGGGGGCTTTGGAATCTCCCTCTGTGGAGATATTGGAGACCTGCTGGATGTGTTCCTGTGTGATGTGGTCTAGGTGCTTCTGCTCTGGCAGGGGGGTTGGACTGGATGAGCTTTTGAGATGCCTTCCAGCCCCTGACATTCCGTGAATTCTATGAAAGCCTCATCCAGCCTGGTCTTGAACAGGTTTGCTGCAAATCTTGGAAGGCTTTGCCAAGAACCTGGAAGCTTCTTTCCTCCATCTGACATCTTCCCACTGACTCCTCAGCACAACCAGGCAGCTCCCTTGACAGCCGAGTGATGCTCACTTGAACAGTGTCCCTGAGGCCCACAAGTGGAGGGCAGGGCACAGCCAAACCCTTGTTATTAATCCCAGATCAGACTATCTTCCCACAAAAGGAGGTACAGGCCAGCCAGAACCCAAGCAGGATCATCAGCACTAATGACAGGAAGGTAAATTTTAGCTACAGTACAGCAGAGTCTCCATTGTGCAACAGTGTCTAAAATAAAGTCCACTCATTTATTCCTGCCATGGGAGGAGAGACTGAGAGCTGGGTTGGTTCAGCCTGGAGAAGTGGAGGCTTAGGAAGACCTTATCACCATGGACCAGGACATGGAGGGCAGCTATCAAAAAGATGGAGACTCCCTTTTCACAAGCAGTCCCATGGAGAAGCCAAGGGATGATGGGGACAGGTTACTGCTGGGGACATTCCCATTGGGTTCCAGAAGAAAATGTTTCCTATGAGCACAGTCAGAGCTGGAGTCATCTTCCAAGAGCAGTGGTGGAGTCCCCTATACTGGACAGTTTTAAGGCTCAGCTTGGCAGGCTGCTGGGGCAGCTCATTGCAACTCCACTGTCACCTAGAAAGGTTGAAGCAGATGATCCTCGGGGTCCCTTCCCACCTGGCACTCTGTGACTCCCGAACTTCCAGAGGTGTTTACAAGTGCCAGCAGCTCTGCAGTCACAGCACCTGGTGGCTTTCTTTTCCTTCATTGGTTGTGGCAGCAGCTCCCACTGAAGGAAGCTCCAAGGCTTTCTCACAATGAGCTCCAAAGGATGCAGTTTCTCTTTCTTTGTTGTTGTTCAGGTGGTATTTTTTAGCTTTGAAAGGGGACGGAAAATGCTCATCAGCTGCAAAGTGCTCCTTTAATATCACCATGGATCAATCACCTCTGCAATAGCTTTAATTATGTTAGATTGCATGTAAGCCTTCCTCAGCTCAGTGTGAAGCCTGCCTGGAGAACAATGCAAGGAAAAGAAACTCAACCTACTGCACAGTGCTGTGCCTACAGCACAAGGGTGGTAACGCTTCCTGAAGGGCAACCAAGGGGCACTGCAGGGCTTAAGGCTCCCAAATGCAGCCCAAGTGCAGTCATAGAATCATAGAATCAGTCAGGATTGGAAGGGACCACTATGATCATCCAGTTCCAACTCTCCTGCCATGGGCAGGGACACCTCACACCAGGTCAGGCTGGCCACAGCCTCATCCAGTCTGGTCTTAAACACCTCCAGGGATGAGGCTTCCACCACCTCCCTGGGCAACCCCTGCCAGGCTCTCATTACCCGCATGCTGAAGAACTTCTTCCTAACGTCCAGTCTGAATTTACCCTTTTGTAGCTTGATTCCATTCCCCCCAGTCCTATCACTACCTGACAGCATATAAAGTCCCCTCATCTCCGCCAGTTTTCACTGAAATGCACACTTGGCACTCTGCCATCCAAGAGTCACAGAACAGCCTGAGTTGGAAGGGACCTTAAAGATCATCCAGTTCCAACCCCTTGCCATGGGCAGGGACAGCTCCCACCAGCACAGGTTGCTCAAGGCCTCATCCAGCCTGGCCTTGAACACCTCCAGGGATGGGAGAGCCACAACCTCCCTGGGCAGCCTGTACCAGTGTCTCTTCACCCTCACTGCCAAATATTTCTTCCTCCTCTCCAGTATCAGTCTACCCTCCTAAAACTTCAGTCTATTTCCCCTCACCCTGTCACTCCCAGCCCTTGTCCAAAACCCCTCCCCAGCTCTCCTGGACCCCATTCAGGTACTGGAAAGCAGCTCTAAGGTCTCCTTGGTCTCTTCTGCAGGCTGAACAACCCCAACTCTCCCAGCCTGTCCCCACAGCAGAGGTGCTGCAGCCCTCTGATTGGAGGCTGGATGAGGTACTTAGTGCCATGGTTTAGTCAATTAGAAGGGTTAGGTGATAGGTAGGACTTGATGGTCTCAAAGGTCTTTTCCAACCTGGTTAATTCTGTGATTCTGTGATTGTCCTTGTGGCCTGCTCTGGACCCATCCTATAGCTGGACACAGCACTGCAGGTGAGGCCTCAGCAGAGCAGAGCAGAGCAAGAGCAGGGCAGGATCTTCTCTCTTATCCTGCTGGCCACAGAATCTGCAGACAATCTGCACACACATGGCTGCCTACTGACATTCTGGGGAGGTTAAGTGGAATCTCTCCTGAGAAGGGGTTCCAGAGGGACCTAGGCAGGCTAAAGAGGTGGACTTAAGAGATGTTCCTGAGGTTCAGTACCTAGATGTGCCCTCCTGATCCCCTGGTTCTGCTCATCCTAAAAGAGCCCAAAGTACTGTCAACTCTCTTTGCTGCCTGGGCACAGTCCTGGCTCATCTTTGCCTGCTCTCACATCCCTGTTTCCTTCCAGCACAGCTGCTCCTCACAGTTGGTCCCCAAGCTCTATTGCTTCTTTTCCAGGTGCAGGACTTTATCCTTGTCCTTATTAAAGTTCCCAAGGTTGCTGTGGGGTCCTTTCTGCAGGCTGCCCAGATCTCTCTTGCTCAGCATTATGGACTGGTTGCCCCAGTTTGATGGCATCTGGTGAAGGTGCAATAGTTCTCCTCACTCAGGTCACAGCCCAGCACAGACCCAGTGCTACTCCACTTGGCACAGGCCTCCAGGATGAGCAGGACCCACTAACCACTAAAAAGTTCATTCAGTGACTTCATGCCAGCACAAAACAAGAAGAAATTGCATCACTTATGCAGAAAAAAATGTTTTCACTACAGTAATGTCCTAAACTGCTTTGTGGGCTGCAGGAAGTTTCAGAAGACCCTTAAAAAGAAAAAAAGGTGTATCCTCATCTGATTGGAAATCAAGTCTGTGAGCACTAAAAAGCCCCCATCTGTGCAGAGAATGTATCATAGAATCATAGAATCAACCAGGTTGGAAGAGACCTCCAAGATCATCTTCTTGAAAAGATTATTTGTCCTCTTAGTTCCCATTTGGTAATGCTTTACCTTGAGTACCTATCACCATGTCAGCAACACTCACCAAAAATGAAGGCAGAAAAGACAGATGCAAGGCCCCCCAGGAGCACAGGTGCTCACCAGACACACCTACAAGGCAGAGCCAGCAAGGCACACATGAGGCTTTTCCACACACTACAAGTTGCCAAGCTGACAGACACAGGATGCTCTACAGGCTCAAGTAACATGGGCAGCCTGTGCCAGTCCCTGACCACTTCTGCAGTGAAAAAATCCTTCCTCATCTCTAGCCTGACCATCCCCTGGCACCGTTTCAGGCCATTTGCTCTCCTTCTATGGTTGATAAAATGCCATCCATGGGTGTGCAGCTTCCTCCAACAAGGTGACTCTACCTCTTCATCTCGTGTGCTGGTTTGAGGCTAATGGGAATATTTTAATGAGAGAAATTAGATCATTGGCTGTGAAAAGAAAAATAATTGTGATACACAACCATGGGGGTTGCTTAGGGATATAAAACCAAGAACACAAACAAAGATAGGTCAGTCTCTGTCTGGCTGCTTTCTGCTTTACCATCTCTGCCTGAGCCTATGTAACTTAACCTAATCATTCTTCCTCTAACACCTCTTGCCAACCTTTCACAGCTCTTCCCTGCAAGTAAGGGGAATTCTGAGACAAGGGAGGGGGTGGAAAGAAGGTGGGAGGGTGCTGGGGAGCCCTCCTTGGGCAGTCTGCTGTTCAGGAAGGGATTTGCATCTCTGTATTAAATTATATATAGCTGTAAATACCTGTATATACTGTATATATGTGCTTGTAAATTGTGCCATGCTGTAAATGCACTGCTCCATTCCTTAACTTCCAGCTGACTTAGTCTGGTGAATTCCTAGCCATGTGGGAGAGGTGGGAAACTCCCATACCTGCACATCTTGGCAGAACAAGATGATCAAAACGTGTCTGCAGATGATCTCGAGTTGCTGGTGGAGTTAAGGATTTTAAGGGTGTCTCTTTGAGTTCAGTCACAAAGAATGTCTGTGCTTGCACTAACCAATAACTTGGCTTTAAGTAGCAAATGAACAGGCTGCCCAGGCAGGTGGGGGAGTCCCCAGCCCTCAGGTGTTCAGCAAACCTGTGGCCATGGCATGTGGGGACATGGTTTGATGGTCGTGGTGGTGTTGAGTCAATGGTTGGACTGGATGACCTTAGAGGGCTTTGCCAACCCAAGCAGTTCCATAAAGGGGAAAAGCCTGGGCTGGAGGGGGACCTGAAATCTCACTGCCTGGGAGCTCTTGGAATAAGAAAGCTCTCCATACAGCCACTCAGGGCTGATGTTTGAGGAGCTGCAGCCTGGCTGCAGCTCCAGATGACCCCAGCTTGATGGTGCAAAGCCTACAGAGGTGGGGAGGGAGCTGGGGTTCTTCAGCCTGGAGAAGAGGAGGCTCAGGACAGACCTCATTGCTCTCTACAGCTACCTGAAAGGAGGTCACAGTCAGGTGGAGCTGGGCTCTTCTGCCAGGCACCCAGTGACAGAATGAGGGGACACAGCCTCAAGCTGTGTCAGAGCAGGTTCAGGCTGGATGTTAGGCAGAAGTTCTTCCCAGCAAGAGTGATTGACATTGGAATGGGCTGCCTGGGGAGCTGGTGGAGTCCCCATCCCTGGAGGTGTTTAAAAGGAGGCTGGGTGAGGCACTTAGTGCCATGGGTTAGTTAATGAGAAGGGTTAGGTGATAGGTTGGACCCAATGGTCTCAAAGGTCTTTTCCAACGTGGTTAGTTCTGTGATTCTTCTGTGCTATGACAATTTATGTCCTGTGTGGCTCAGAGAAGGAACCATCTGCACAATGAAGATGACACTTGGCATTTGCATGATGATGCCTGGTTAGTCCCTAAGCCCATAATAGCACTTATCTAATAAAACATAACAACCAAACCACAGCACTCAAAGCAATGCTTCACAGTTAGACAATAAACCTCACCACAAATACCAAGCTCCCAACAACCTCTTACATGTTGTCAGCTTCCCAGCCCTGCACAGAAGGATCAAGAGCTGCTCCTGTGTTCTGAACAGAAATTCCCAGGAATTATAATTGAGTGATCTTTGAAATACATCATAAATGCAGTTCTTATTTTCAGTTGTTTCATGGAATCTTTTTACTTTTCAGTCATTTCAAGTAATGACTTTTTTCATTGCCGGAGTTTCTGTGGGTGGGTCAGAGAGCAGCAGGGCATTTGCTTGGAAATTCCTAGAATCCTAGAAGGGCTCAGGTTGGAGGGGACTTTAGAAATCATCCACTCCATCCTCCTCCCTGTGAGAAGCGACAGCTCATTGACTAGACTATGCTGCTCAAGGCCTGTGATGTTTACAGAATACTAAGAGGAGCTCAGTGGGAGCTGAACCCCAGTATGCTGACACAGAAACATACAGCTACAGAACATTAGGGGTTGGAAGGGACCTCCAGAGATGAATCCCCCTGCCAAAGCAGGACCACCTAAGGCAGGCTGCACGGGAACACATCCAGGTGGGTTTGCAAAGTCTCCAGAGAAGGAGACTCCACAGCCTCTCTGGGCAGCCTGCTCCAGGCCCCCAGCACCCTCACACCAAAGAACTTTCTCCTCATATTGAGGTGGATCCTCCTGGGTTCCAGCTTGTGCCTGTTCACAGGCTCACAACATGTCAGGGATTGGAAGGGACCCAAAGAGATCATCCAGTCCAACCCCTCTGCCAGAGCAGGACCAGGCAATCTAGCTCAGGTCACACAGCAACACATCCAGACAGGCCTTCAAAGGCTCCAGAGAAGGAGACTCCACAACCTCTCTGGGCAGCCTGTGCCAGTGCTCTGGGACCCTTACAGGAAAGAAGTTCCCCCTTGTGTTGAGCTGGAACCTCCTGTGCTGCAGCTTCCATCCATTGCTCCTTGTCCTATCCCAGGGAGCAAGTGAGCAGAGCCTGTCCCCCACTTCCTGACCCCCAGTCCTCAGTTCTTTATAAACATTTATTAGATCCCCTCTCAGTCTTCTGCAGACTAAACAGCCCCAGGTCCTTCAGCCTCTCCTCACCAGGCAGTGCTCCAGTCCCCTCATCATCCTCGCAGCCCTCTGCTGGACCTTCTCCAGCAGATCCCTGTCCCTCTTAAACTGGGGAGCCCAAAACTGAAGGCAGTACTCAAGACGAGGTACTCAAGATGAGGACTTAAGATGAGGGCAGAGTAGAGGGGGAGGAGAACCTCCCTGGATCTGCTGGACACATTCTTCTTAACGTACCCTTGTTGTTTCTCATGCTGTCACTGGGCACCACCACACAGAGCCTGGTACCTTCATCCTGACACCCACCCCTCAGGTATTCACAGACACTGATCAGGTCCCTTCTGAGCCTTCTCCACCCTCCAGGCTAATCAGCCCCAGGGCTCTCAGCCTTTCTTCACAGCAGAGATGTTCCAATCCCTTCAGCATCCTTGGAGCCTCCATTGGATTCTCTCCAGCAGATCCCTGTCTCTCTCGAGCTGGGCAGCCCAAGACATGCTTTTGGAAGCCTCAGACTCAGTTCCCAAAAGTCTGTCAGCTCTGATTCCTGGGACTGGGGACACAGCTCAGCAGTTCCACAGTAATTGCAGCGGGAGGATCAGAAGCAGTGACAGAGCTATGACCTAGCTACAGGAGTCTCAGTGTTCTCTCTGCTGTCGTCAGGAGATAATCCCCCTAAATTAGATGTCTTCCTTCATTGCTCCACACGTTATTAATTCCTAGTTGAGTCATCCTCAAGGCCTTATACATGCCCAGGATTACAAGAAAGAAACAACACATTGCATGTGAGGATCAAAGGGTGCCCTGCCTGCACAACTCTGCCCTGTGAGCTGGCCAAAGGTTGTCTGTGTCTCATACATGGACTCTGCAGGTGTGACCCCATCTGAACTTCAAGGGCCAGTGCTGGAGTGGCACCTGCCTGACTGTCCTCAGCCAGAGGGACCTGGGGGCAACTTCCACCACTAGAATGGTCTCTGGTGAAGCCACAGGAGCAGATGCAAAGTGATCTATGGGCTTGTGCTGGTTTGAGGTTAATTGGAATATTTTAATAGAGAAAATTACACTACAGGCTGTGAAAGGAAAACATCATGATGTCTACTTCACTCATACGCTTGCTGGAGAATTGTTTGGGAACACTAACCAAAACAATAGATAAGTCAGTCTCTCTCTGTCGCTTGCTGGAACAGGAGCTGCTGGTGGGATCTAGCAGCTTCTGGGCTCTGGTTCCTCTGCTGATTAATCCTCACTAACCACTTTTCTTCTAACCCCCTTGGCCGATCCTCCTAATTTACCTTGTGTGTAAGGCAAACCTTGGGGTAAGGTACAGGGGTGGGGAGAAGGTGGAAGGGTGGTTGGGAGCCCCTCCTGGGGTCTCTGATTTCTGGGAGGGGTGTTGTGTTGTTGTATTACCTTTAACTTGTATATTTCTGTAAATATTGCGTATATAGTGTAAATATCTGCTGTACATTGTGCAAAGCTGTCAATAGAGCTTCATCATTTAACTTCCAGCCGACTGAGTGCTAGTCTGGGTCATTTTACAGTGTGGGGGGGCAGGGAACTCCCAAACCTTCACAGGGCTGGACAACTGCAGGTCTCAGCACCAGCAGCTGTTAGGCACAAATCTTGCCAGAGGGATGCTGCTTTTCACCCCAGTTCCTGAGGGATGAGTGCTGCAGCCACACAGGTTGGATGAGGGAACACGGAGAGATTTAGACTGCAGAATAAGAAGAAGCTCTTTACAGTGAAGGTGGAGAGATGTGGAACAGGCTGGCTGGGAAGGTTGTGGATGCCTCCTCCCTGTAGGTGCTCAAGGCCAAGCTGGAGGAGGGCTTGAGCAACCTGGGTTGGTGGGAGGTGTCCCTGACCTGAGACAACCCCACTAGCCAGGGGTGTTGGAAATGGATCATCTTTAAGCTGCCTTCCAACCCAACCCATTCTAGGACTCTCTGTGGTCTGGAGTTAGATGCTGAACCCCTCTGGTCTCATTTAACCTTTTGCATTACCCCAAGCCATTTTATTTAAGATTGTTTCTCTTGCACTGAGTTAAACCGTGCCTGAATACAGGACAAAATTCTGCTTGAATACAGGACACATTTCTGCCTAAATACAGGGCACAGATATGTTTGAATACAGAAGTTTATGTTTGACTACAATGCATCTTCCAGAAAACCTTGTAGAGTTTGCTAAAAAAAACCCAATATTTAATCTGCTTCCTCCAAAGTTCAGGCACCTCTCTTATTAATAATATGAATGCTGCAACTCCTTTCAAATTTTCTGGCCTCAGGTTTCAGCCACTGATTCCTCTTTTGCCTTCTGCTCTTGTTAAAGTGACCTTTTTAGTAACCCCCAATTTCAGCATCACCAATTCATAGAATCACAGAATGGTTTAGGTTGAAAGGGATCTCAAAGTTCATCCAGTTCCAACCCCCTGCCACAGGCAGGGACACCTCCCACTAGAAAAGGTCACTCAAGGCCTCCTCCAACCTAGTCCTGAACACCTCCAGGGAGGGAGCATCCACAACCTCCCTGGGCAACCTGTGCCAGTGCCTCACCACCCTCACTGGAAAGAACTTCCTCCTAACATCCAGTCTAAATCTCCCCTCTGCCAGTTCAAACCCATTGCCCCTTGTCGTGTCATTACAAGACCTTGTCAATAGTCACTCCCCAGCCTTCCTGTAAGCCCCTTCAGATACTGGAAGGCTACTCTAAGGTCTCCTGGAAGCCTTCTCTTCTCCAGGCTGCAGAGCCCCAACTCCCTCAGCCTGTCCTCATAGCAGAGCTGCTGCAGCCCTCTGAGCATCTTCTCCCCATGAAAGCACTCACACTGTACAAACGACCAACACTCTGCTTTCATTTTAACAGAGCAACTCAGACTGTTACATTTAACTCTCTCCTTAAGTACCTGGGGGTCATGTTGAAAAAAAAAAAGAAAAAAAATCTCTTTTCTTCTTTCTCTTAATTAGAGGCATATGTTAGAAATATCCTTAGAAAGACAGAAATAGGCAAGACATCCCTGCTTGGCCTACATAACCCAGCATGACTCAACACATGACTTGCAACACATTAAAATTTAAATTAAATTTAAAAAAAAAATATTTAAAAAGAGGGGCAAAAAAGAAAGGCAAAGACCAAGCAGTCCTTATGTAAGCAGTGAGCCAAAGTGACTGCCTGTAAATCTGGTGTAGTATTGAATGCTTAGAAATTACTAACCAGCACTGCAGTTTAAAGGTTAAGCTACAACAAGAGGAGAAAACAAAACAAAACAAAACAAAACAAAAAACCCAAACCAAACCAAGCCAAAACCCAACACAAACCAAAACCAAAACCAAAACCAAAGCCCAAGTGCCACAGCAAAAAAGGACAGCAAATGGCCAAGTCCAGATTTCACCCTGGTTTAGCTTACAGCAGGAGAGAAATGAAGTCAGGTTTGAAAAGCCAGAATGCTGCTGAGTGATGTGGCCTGCTCCTCTCTAGTACCTGAAGTGCTCAGCAATGACTGTTGCTGGGTTGCTTGACTCACAGGTGAAGAATCTTTCTTTTTTTATGTCCTTCTTATTCTTTGAGGTTTTTTTTCCACCTAGAATTAACAAGGCAGGCTGTGGATGCTCCCTCCCCACAGGTGTTCAGGGCCAGGCTGGATGAGACCTCGAGCAACCTGGGCTGGTGGGAGGTGTCACTGCCCACGGCAGGGGGGTTGGAACTGGATGAGTTTTAAGAGCCCTTCCAACCCAACCCATTCTGTGAATCTGTTCAACACCCAAATTCAAAAGTGTAGCTCAGGTTTCCTATCAAATGCAAGTCAATGTTCTGAAGAAAGGAAGCCTGACAAGCTTTCCTCACCTTCCACAGACAGCAAAGGGTCCCAAGGGACCTCTAGTTCCCTTTAGACTCCAGTAAAAGCAAACTCCAGCTCAGAGAAGAAACAGAAGCATTCAGTATTTTGGCCTTGATACAGATTCTATGAAAGCAGGGTAACAAACCTCAAGGAGAAAAGAACGAGCAGGAACGGGGAGGAGGGGATGCTCTGAGCACTCCAGCCACCTGCTCTCGCCTCTCTTCACCTCAGTGAATGCATCCCAATTTCAAGGATTTCTTTGCTACTGCTGGCTGCAGAAAGCTCTGATTTGCTCCAGATAGAAAGTACTTCAAGTCACTTTAAAAGCCTAGCAGAGGAATCCAATTAAAAAGCAGAGCGGCAGCTACAGCTGCCAGTCCCTGGTCTCTGTGAGCCCTTCTGCTGTTTGTATCACAGCACCAAGCAAAGCTCTCACCAGATGGGTCCTCTGGCAGAGGTCTGAGATGCCACCAAGGCAGAAGCAGCATGAACTGGGTTTCTCAAGGCTGAAAAAGTCTCAGCAAACACGAAAATCTTTTAATGTCTCCTAATGAGGGAACTGAAGCCTGGGTACACCCTGCACACCACTACTTTCCTCTCCAGGTAACCAGTGCCTCTCCTCCATGCTCCATGCTGTGTACCTGGATGGGGCTGGGAGCATCACCAAGAGCAGGGAGACCCTGCTGGAGCCAGAGCAGATCTTACTGTTC
>VWZE01011248.1:458-12405 GCA_013396675.1 Eubucco bourcierii
CAGCACAGGAAGGACATGGAAGTGTTGGAGTGGGTCCAGAGGAGGGCCACAAAGATGATCAGAGGGCTGGAAGAGCTCTGCTGTGAGGACAGGCTGAGAGAGTTGAGAATCTTCAGCCTGGAGACGAGGAGACTGCGAGGGAACCTGATAGTAGCCTTCCAGTATCTGAAGGGGGCCTACAGGAAGGCTGGGGAAGGATTATTTACAAGGTCCTGCAACGACAGGACAAGGGGCAATGGGCTTAAACTGGCAGAGGGGAGATTTAGACTGGATGTCAGGAGGAAGTTCTTTCCAGTGAGGGTGGTGAGGCACTGGCACAGTTTGCCCAGGGAGGCTGTGGATGCTCCCTCCCTGGAGTTGTTCAAGGCCAGGTTGGATGAGGCCTTGAGTAACCTGTACTAGTGGGAGGTGTCTCTGCCTATGGCAGGGGGTTGGAACTAGATGATCCTTGAGGTCCCTTCCAATCTTACCATTCTATGATTCTATGAAACCTTGTGATTGCCAGCTACTCGAAATCCCAGAACTAAAGATCTCACTGACTTAGGGGAAAACAAAAAAAAAACCAAAGAGTCTTTTAATTCCTGTAGTACCTTATATTAACCTTTGCATGTGGTCATCATAATACTTTCCCACAAACAATGCATATGGTAGGAATTTACAGTAAGGATGCTGAGGCACCAGAAAAAGTTACCCAGGAATGTCATGGATGCCCCCTCCCTAGAGGTGCTCAAGACCAGGATGGATAAGGCCTTAAGGAACCTGGTCTAGAATAAGATGTCCCTTCCCATGGCAGGAGGGTTGAAACTAGATGGTCTTTAAGGTCCTTTCCAACCCAAACCATTCCAAAAATCTACAAATCCATTTGTTGGCATGATGCAAGAACTGGCACAAAATGTATGATGGTTGACAAGTTGCAGTAAGTTAAAACCAAAAACTCTAAACCAGAATGAGTTGTTTCTCCTTTGCTTTTCATTTTAGTGTGATGTCTGCACCTTGTTTCTGATGAATCTACCACGTGACACCATGATTTTATGCAAGAATAGTAGAGGAGATAAGCAAGCTGTAACACCTACAAAATTGTGTCCAGTTCTGGGCACCGCAATTGAAGAAGGACATTGAGGTGCTTGAGTGTGTCCAGAGAAGGGCAACGAGGCTGGGGAGAGGCCTCGAGCACAGCCCTATGGAGAGAGGCTGAGGGAGCTGGGATTGTTTAGCCTGGAGAAGAGGAGGATCAGGGGAGATCTTGCTGTCTTCAACTACCTGAAGGGTGGTTGTAGCCAGGAGGAGGTTGCTTTCTTCTCTCAGGCAACCAGCACCAGAACAAGAGGACACAGTCTCAAGCTGTGCCAGGGGAAGTTTAGGCTGCAGGTGAGGAGAAAGTTCTTGCCTGAGAGAGTCATTGACTGCTGGAATGGGCTGCCCAGGGAGGTGATGGAGTCACCGTCCCTGGAGGTGTTCAAGGCGCGTTTGGACGTGGCACTTGGTGCCATGGTCTAATCTTGAGGTCTGTGGCAATGGGTTGGACTTTATGATCTTTGAGGTCTCTTCCAACCTTGGTGATACTGTGACACTGTGAAAACAGAAGCACTTATTTTCTAGTATCTGTAGTTGTACTAGAGGGCAGGACTTCCAGTTCACTAAGAGACATCCACTTAAGTGCCTTGCAGCCTCAAGCTCCCATGACAGACCCTGCCCTTTAATAAAATCAAGTTATTTCTTTTAAATGTTATTGCTGTTGTTAAAAGGAACAGAGCTCAGAATGTTTATATTGCTCTGAGTGTCCCTGATTGTGTCCCATTCTGATAACCACCTGTCTGAAGCAGCTCTGATTGGGTATGCATCTTCTGCAAATAATTCAATAGGGCACAAACATTTTACTGTTGTATTAAAACCAGAATGTGTACTGGGACCTAAGATTATCGGTCAGTGCAGGAATTTTCCAGGCATCTGGTCTGTAGCTCACATTGCATGGAGTGAATTATATCCCAGTAATTGAGAATGATGAATGATTTGACCCTCTTAAATATATAATGAGGGGAAAAAACAGCACAGTGAGAGCCAAGATTTAGGCAATTTTAGCCTCCAGGAACAAACAGTTGTAACCCAACACCACCTACAAATCTCAGTGGGTGCTTTGGTTGGGCAGTATGTCGTGTACCTTGGGTAATATATCTTGCACTGTGGGCAAGAAGAAACACTAATATTGATCTTCCACACCACGAAAAAACGTATGTAATGTCAAAGAATTTAGAGGTTTACACAATAAGGTTAAAAAAACCCCACTTCATCTTTTGCTTGGGGACTTTTTTTTTTTTTCCCCCCTGCACAGGAACTTTATAAATGCCTTACAAAGGCAGAAGTATTAAAATGAGTGTGACAAAAGGTTGCTAAATTACTTTGATACAATTTCATGTCACCATGGCAAGATAATACCTCTCTCTGCACACACCTCTGTAATACTATGGTGACTTCAAAAAACTGTGTTAGCAGCATATCCAGAAGTTAAGAGACATGATAATTAGTAATTTCATGCTGATATTTCACACTGGGATATCCTGCTGTGGTAAGAGACTGCCTGGGACCAACCTCCCACTCACATAAGTACTGAAGTCAGAGGTCAGCTCACTTCTGTAACGATTTGTCTCCCTTCCCAGCTGGCCACCTTCCTTCCTGCTGCACTGAGCAGAAACAGCACAATGCAGAACCTCTTGTGGTACTTTGGATAAGATGTCTACAAAGCAGCAGAATAAAATTAAGGCAGCTATGGAAGACAGAGGCAACACCCTTGATTTATTATGTTGCAGCAGTAGACAGAAAGAAGGAAAAGGTGGCAAATGAAGTTCACAAACCGTTCTAAGTTTGGTGGGGTTTTTTTTGTTTAGGTTTTTTTTTTTTTTTGGTGGGGTTTTTTGTTGGTTTGGTCTGTTGTTGGGGTTGTTTTTAAATTTTTTTAAAGTTGTTTTTATTTAAAAACATCAGGCAATGTCGTTAGGGAAATTTGGTTTGTATAGCGAGGGAGGAAAAATGGAAAGAAGCCAAACAATGAACTGATAAAAAGTAGAAAGCTACAAGAGAAAAAGAGTTTAAAAATTACTGAAACGAAGCTACCCTGGTATTCTTGCTTCTTTCACCTATTTTAACATATTTGGGCAACCAGTTGTCAAAAGCAGCTTCTGGTCATTCTGACTGGTTATTCAATATATTCATGTCTCTCTTTTGTCTGTAGTTCAGCGACACGTCAGCTTAACGCTGTAGAAGATGAGCATGTGAACAGCCTGCAGTTCAGTTTTGGCACAAGGACTAGATTTAAATATGAATGAAGAGATCTCCTGCAGCTGACAGAAATGCTCACTCACTCCACCACTGCTGCAGAGATGCTACCACCAGCTCCAGGGTCCCATTTTTCAGAGCAGCAATACAGATAATGCATATTTATCATGTTTCTAAAGCCGAACGAGTTCGCGTGTCACAAAGTGCTTCAATTAACGCAGGAAGTAGCAAAACCCAATCGGGTACAGCCTTAATTTAATCCATCTGTATTGTGTGATGGGCTCCATTGTATGGATTCCATCCTGCTCCATGGCAGACAGGGTGTGCATTGAAAGCCCTACATTTGTGCTCTGAAAGACAGCAGCTGCTTCCCCTCTCCCACAGCATCTGAAGAGAATTTTACACTTGGAGAACACGTCAAGAACACACATCTCTGGCACAGGCTGAGGGAGAAAGGAGTTCTTGAGTATCTGCCTCTCAGGAAAACTGAATGTGACAAACAAAAGAGGGTTTGCCAAGGAAATATAGAATCCTAGAATGGTAAGGTTGGAAGGGACCTCAAGGATCATCTAGTTCCAACCCCCTGCCATAGGCAGGGACACCTCCCACTAGTACAGCTCACTCAAGGCCTCCTCCAGCCTGGCCTTGAACACCTCCAGGGAGGGAGCAGCCACAACCTCCCTGGGCAACCTGTTCCAGTGTCTCACCACCCTCACTGCAAACAACTTCCTCCTGACATCCAGTCTAAATCTCCCCTCTGCCAGTTTAAACCCATTGTCCCTTGTCCTGTCATTAGAAGACCTTGTCAATAGTCCCTCCTCAGCCTTCCTGTAGGTCCCCTTCAGATACTGGAAGGTTACTCTAAGGTCTCCTCAAAGCCTTCTCTTTTCCAGGCTACAGAGCCCCAAATCTCTCATCCTGTCCTCATAGCAGAGCTGCTGCAGCCCTCTGAGCATCTCATGGCCCTCCTCTGGACCCGCTCCAACACTTCCATGTCCTTCCTGTGCTGAGGGCTCCAGAACTGCACACAGGACTCCAGGTGGGGTCTGACAAGAGCAGAGTAAAGGGGCAGAATCCCCTCCCTTGTTCTGCTGCCCATGCTGCTCTTGATGCAGCCCAGCACTCAGTTGCTGTCTGGGCTGCATGTGCACACTGCAGGCTCTTGTAGAGCTTTCCATCAACCCAGACCCTCAAGTCCTTTTCCTCAGTGCTGCTCTCAGCCATTCACAATCTAACCTTTATTCGTGCTTGGGATTGTGCCTAGCACACACTCCAACAGAAAAAGGTAACAGAAAATTTTATCAGTTCCTAAACACTGTGATGGATTTGTGAAACTTTATGTAGCACGTCCATACTTTTAGCAGTATTAACAGTCAATTTCTGTTACTTCAATGACAGTTTCCTCCCAGAGCATTTTCAATTGTTCTAACAAAAATCAAAACACCAGAAGCACAAAGAAAAGTCATAATCTCTAAGACTACTCTTATTCAACAAGCTTTTATTATCCATTGTTATTGTAAGCTTTTCTTACCATTTTTAAACTTGTAGTTGATTTAACTTTTCTTATAGTACATTTCACCTCTTTCTCTTGCTGTACACAGCTATTACTGGGACAAAATTCAGTCTGACTTTTCATTTCCTAGACAAGACTGTGCTGGTTTGAGGCTAATTGGAATATTTTAATTACACTATAGTCTGGGAAAGGAAAACATGGTGATGTCCACTTCACTCATAGGCTTGTTGAGATGTTTAAGAGAAGAAACCAAAACATTAGATAAGTCAATCTGCCTGTAGAGGCACAGCATCTCGGGTGGTCTAGCTTCTGGCTCCTCTTTGCTGATTAATCTTCACTAACCACTTTTCTTCTAACACCCCTGGTCGATCCTCCAAACTCACCTTGTGCATAAGGCAAACCTTGGGGTAAGGTACAGGGGTGGGGAGAAGGTGGAAGGGTGGTTGGAAGCCCCTCCTGGGGTCTCTGGTTTCTGGGAGGGGAGTTGTGTTTCTGTATTACCTTTAACTTGTGTATTTTTGTAAATATTCCTGTATATTTTGTACATTTTGCTGAGTTGTAAATAGAGTTTCAGTCCTTAACTTCCAGCCAGCTGAGTTCTAGTCTGGGTCATTTTACAGAGTGTGGGGGGACAGGTAACTCCCAAACCACCACAGAGACAATCACTGTTTTTTACTGATTTTGAAACTTTGTGTCAATACCTTTCTTCCCCAATTTCACATACAAATACCTCAGTTCATTCTTCCCAGCCACCCCTGTCCATAAAATACATCCAACATCTCTTTCCATGGTGGTTTTAGGGTTCTAAGCTTCTATTTCCCGAAACTGCTTCTTGAAATGATTACAGGGAAAAAAACAGTGGAAACACTGGTTCAAAAAGAGACACAACACATATTTTATTTACACTGTTGGAACAAAATTATGTATTTGTGCACTATCAGATAATATTTTTCCCTTTGTTTCCTCTTTGTTTTCAAAACATATATGTTTGTGTGTTGCTGTATAGAACCTGAGACCACGGAACTTTCAAAGAATCATAGAATCAGTCAGGGTTGGAAGGCATGACATGGTCATCTAGTTCCAACCCCCCTGCCATGGGCAGGGACACCCTACCCTACATCAGGCTGTCTAGAGCCTCATCCAGCCTGGTCTCAAACTCCTTCAGGGATGGGGTTTCCACCACCTCCCTGGGCAACCCCTTCCAGGGTTTCACCGCCTTCATGGTGTACAAGTGGAATGCTTATTTCCTAGCATAACACAAACAATACTGATAAACTCAAAACAGTTATTTTTGTGTAAATGATGCCTTTACATTCCTGCTCCCAAAATGTGCCATCTCCCAGTGCTAACTTAACCCTTTCACAAACAAACACTTCTATTATTTCCCCAAGCTAGGCACATAACATCCAAACACTCCTATTATTTTTTACCCTTTCACCACATAATTTTGACTAAAGATAACCTGTTCTAAACAAAACCCCATTATTGTCTAGATATGAGAAAAGTCAGTTGGCTAAGAAGAAAAAGCAGCCAACAAAAGCCAACCCCAAACCAACCACCTGGTAATTTACTCATTTGTGCAGCTCGCCCAGAAGAGTTTGTAATTCATAAATGAATGAGAAGCTATCACAGTTCTCTTTTCTAAAGGCTTTTATGTTAATTGAGTTTGCTCTAAACATTTTCATATATCACATCAAGTGTTCCACGAGGTGCCAAAGCACTTTGTTAGCAAACTTATTTCCCAGATGTGGCAAAGGCAGGGACAGAAGGCTAGAATGTTCTAACATACCTAACAATTCAATTACAGTTATCTTATGGTGCCATCACATATTTTTCTTCAACAATCAAACAACCTCAGCTGGAAACTCCAAGCAATAACATAAATAAAGGACCATCTGGCAAGAATAATTAAGGAAGGCTGGAAATAAAACATTAATTAGTGCAGCAGTTCAAACGACCTTCAAAGGCCTTATTATGAAATTACATCCAAAACAGATAATCATTTATTTCATGTTACAGTTAAATATAACTAAGTATGAATAAATAATAATATCATTTTAGGATGTGATTACACTGTTACTGACTCAAACTGATTTTTGAAACTGTCTTATTTTTCTATAACAGTAAAATTAGAATGGAAAACAACCTACATCAGTTTGGAATGGCAGCCTTGGTTTTCCCCTGTTTCACATCAGTGAGTCAGATGAATCAAGCTTGCCTCAAAATTTACATATTAGAAAGGAATAGAATGGTTTGCCAGGACAGTATGCATGCAACTAATTGCTTTTAAATCATTTACATTTGTTAATTTTGAAAAGCAAAGAATTGAAGTCTAGAATGCCTTGCTGCCTGATTTATGAGATCAAATAAAAGCCAAATACTCAGATTTTTAAGGTCTCTACTGTACAGTAACACATACTGCTATCACAAACTCAGGGAAGATATCCTCTCATACCTTTCAAAACCTTTGCTACTTGTACTAATGACCTTAAGTTAGCTGCAGTTCGATCAACATAATTCAACATCACCTGCATGTCTCAAATGCTTTCTTTATTCTCAAAGCAATACAGAGGGGAAAAAAAAAAGATTCCTTAAAAAAAAATAACTAGGGTGTGCAGAAGGAAAAAAAAAAACCCAACTCAGTAATTCCTGTGTTCCTGTATCTTTTTCAAACTGCATTTAAAATGGATGTATGAATTATTAACAAAGTTACATCTGTGTATTTTCTGGGTTTGTTCCTTTACTTGAGTATTATTGGGAAAATATGCTAAGGCAAAGGATTTTAAAAAGGACTATAATTAAAGTACATCAATTATTTTATTTTATTATTCTATAGAATTGCCACCCAGTCCATAAGACCAGAGCCTTCATTATTTGGTGGAGTCACCTTCTTCTTATCCCCAGGCTACAGGACATCAAGCAACTGAATGCATTATCTTGGACCACAGCCAACAGCATGTCCTTCAGTTACAAGCCAGACAATGACAAAGCTCCTGAAACTCTCAGGCATCATCTGGATAAGCAGGCACAGGAGACAAAATCTTCCTTAGGGAATGTGAAGACCAGATCCACTTATGAAGACCCATTACTAACAAAAGAACTACAGGAGTCCCCAGTCACCCAAGGCACTGGATGTATTTTTGCTGATACATTATTGTTTGCACTATTGGCTTGTGGCTGTTCACAACATCAAATGGCACAGACAGTAAAAATGCAGTTCTAATGTTGGTAATGAAGGAATGAATTGCAGGTTTGATCTTTTTCTTAAAGTCAATAGCCAATGGCCACAAAGATGATCAAAGGGCTGCAGCAGCTCTCCTATGAGGACAGGCTACAAGAGTTGGGGCTCTGCAGCCTGCAGAAGAGAAGGCTTCCAGGAGACCTTATAGTAGGCTTCCAGTATCTGAAGGGGGCCTACAGGAAGGCTGGAGAGGGATTATTGACAAGGTCTTGTAATGACAGGACAACGGGCAATGGGTTTAAACTGGCAGAGGGGAGATTTAGACTGGATGTCAGGAGGAAGTGGTGAAGCACTGGCACAGGTTGCCCAGGGAGGTTGTGGCTGCTCCCTCCCTGGAAGTGTTCAAGGCCAGGTTGGACGAGGCCTTGAATGACCTGTACTAGTGGGAGGTGTCCCTGCCTATGGCAGGGGGTTGGAACTAGGTGATCCTTGAGGTCCCTTCCAACCTTACCATTGTAGGATTCTATGTTTTGGTAATTTTGTGGCCATTCTAGCAAAAGAACTAGAGAGATCCTTTTTTATGGAAGAAATCTGTAAAGAGCATTATGCAGGTTCCACCTGAAGCTTCTTAAGTTTTCAGAGAGATTTGCCTAAGGCAGAAAAAGGAGCATATATAATTTTTGTAGAAGGTATAGCTTAACAAGACTCTGCTTTTTTTTTTTTAACACGTGAAATAAGCACTTGCACAGCAAAAGACTGCTTTTAAAAATCTCTGTAGCCTAAACAAAATAAACAGCTTGAGTAGCCGTCATTAGCAGGTATAATAGCTCCACAGGAGAAACAGCTTGAAACATGGAGAGCCATGCTTTCCAACTCAAGCTAAGGAAATACAGGAAAACAAAAGAGAAAATAAGAGATTTTGTAGGGGAAAAAAAAAAAAAGAAACAATTTTCACTAATAGTAATTTATTTTGGCTTATGAAAGAGAGGTTATTAGCAGAAGGACACCTTTGGCCGCACATAAAGACAATGGTGGAAGCTAATCGTAAGATTGCAGCAAGAGGGAACTCTTTAGATTTCTTTTTCTATCTTTTAGTCTCCAGAGCCACCATTCTGGAGTTCAGTTTATAGCCCCTTCCTGCTCAAGGTCAACAAGTTTTGGATTTCTGTGATTGTGAACTACAGGGAAAACAGCAACATCAAACTGTTTGGGCTTTTTTCCCCCCCGCTCTGTCACACAATATAAACTACTGACAAGCCTTTTACACATTTATCTTTATTACACAACTACAAAACCAGAAGCTTAAAAATCTTCCTATTGATATTAAAAAAAAAAAAAATCTAATAAACCTATGGTTATATTGGTGTTTTGTTGTTGCTTATAACACAATCCAAACTTATTAAATTCCAAGCTGTGTGAAATACTCGGAACAAATGTTTGTATGTTTACTTATGTCTGGGGAAAGCCAAGCAAAACACATACAAAGCCACAGTGCTCTGCAAGCTAAATCAAACCAAACTATTGTATGGTAATCACTGTGGGTACAATTCTGACCTAAGTTCACTGTGAACAGGAATTACATTGGCACATATAAGGTTCTAGAGGAAAACTTTCACTCGCTGATCCCTCAAGTCTACTCTATTCTTGGAGAAGGAACACATTCTGGAGCCCCCAGTACAGGAAGGACATGGAACTGTTGGGGTGGGTCCAGAGGAGGTCACAAATATGATCAGAGGGCTGCAGCAGCTCTGCTATGAGGACACGCTTAGAGAGTTGGGGCTCTGCAGTCTGGAGAAGAGAAGGTTTCAAGGAGATCTTATAGTAGCCTGCCAGTATCTGAAGGGGGCCTACAAGAATGCTGGGGAGGGACTATTTACAAGGTCTTGTAATGACAGGATGAGGGGCAATGGGTTTGAAGTGGCAGAGGGGAGATTGAAAGTGGATGTTAGGAGGAAGTTCTTGGCAGTGAGGCTGGTGAGACACTGGCACAGGTTGGCCAGGGAGGTTGTGGATGCTCCCTCCCTGGAGGTGTTCAAGGCCAGGTTGGATGAGGCCTTGAGTGAGCTGTACTAGTGGGAGGTGTCCCTGCCTATAGCAGGGGGTTGGAACTAGATGATCCTTGTGGTCCCTTCCAACCTTACCACTCTATAATTCTATGTTCCTCTCCACGGCAAAACTGTGGATTTAGCTTTTCAGTGGATGGCAAAATAAATCCTCTGCTTGGAAGACAGACAATTTTGAATCTATTGAGTAAACCCAATGAGAAGCAACAGGTTTCTGAAGCACTAGACCTCACTATACAATTTAAAACACATTGTCAGTGTAATTGCAGTGAATAAGCAACATAAAAGCACACAAACAAAAAAGTCATTTTTACTGTATTTCCTGGAAAATTAAAATCAAATATAAATACTAAGCCAATTCCAATCTTCAGTTTGTCCATAAAGATGAGGTCTGAAATTTCTAGGTAACCTGGAAGCACATCCATTTACTCTAAAATATTTTCCTCTGTAGTTATCTCTAGGTAAGGCAACGAGAATGCAATGGTTCAACTCAATACCCACAATATTAAAGCACACATTAAGTAATGTTCCTTATGCAGAAGATGATGGCTTGTGAAAATGCTAACAAACATTTCACAACGCTCAGTTTCATTAGAAGAACATGAACTAGTTAACCAAAGCTTGAGGTGTTTAAAAGTAATTTGGATGTGGTGCTTGAGGATATGGCTTACAGTGAATCTTGTAGAATAGGGTTATCAGTTTGACTTGGTGATCTTCGTGGTCTTTTCCAACCTGAGTGTTTCTGTGGTTCTGTGACTGAAGCTTAAATATAATACAGCTAAAGATTCCTTAGCATGGGGACAGTACCTATCAGGTTTAAGATTACTCAGTTACAGAACCACAGAATGTCAGGGGCCGTAAGAGACCTCGAGTGCTCACCCAGTCCAACCCCCCTGCCAGAGTAGGATCATCTAGAGTAAATCACAGAAGTATGCATCCAGGTGGGTCTTGAGTATCTCCAGAGAGGGAGCCTCCATAATCCCCTGGGCAGCCTGTATACAGTGCTCTGTCACTCTCACAGTGGGAAAAAAAAAAAAAAAAATCCCTCCTCATGTTTATATGAAACTTCCTCTGCCTCAACTTCCACCCATTGCCCCTTGTCCTGTCATTGGACATGGGTCTTCTACATTTTGTTTGCTTTCTAACCAATCGTCAGAGTCACTGTTCCAAGCTGAATTCCAGGAGCTGTAAGAGACTCAGTTTAACTTCTAGCATAGTGGAAGTCAATCTACAACCCAGCATATGCATCTCTAAGCCTTTGAACCACCCTGTTACTAGGTCACTGCTTAATATGGTTGATTGAATGCAGGCACTGTTATGGGAACTAATGAACTGCTTTTTTCTGTGGCATGAAATGGAAAAATCTGTCTAGGTGAAATCATTCAGAGAACAGCAATGATCGTTTGCCAGAGATAATAAAAATTGATGGTAATTATGGCACACCACGCATCAAACAATCTGCTTTAGTAGCTGAATTGTTTCAATAAAAAGTACAAAGCGCTTTTACAAAAAACTTTTCCCTGACAAAACAAGTGTTAAGCATTTTTCACGCTTCCATTTAACATCTACATTTCAAATGTCATTAGGAATGACCTAGTGACAGGAATACACTGAAGTTGGCATTGATAGTTGACAGGAGATGCACCAAGAGAAGCGTGGCCAGCAGGGCAAGGGAGGGGATTCTGCCACTTTACTCTGCTCTTCTCAGACTCCACCTGGAGTACTGTGTGCAGTTCTGGAGGTCCCAGCAGAAGAAAGACATGGAACTGTTGGAGTGGGTCCAGAGGAGGCCACAAAGATGCTCAGAGGGCTGCAGCAGCTCTCCTATGAGGACAGGCTACAAGAGTTGGGGCTCTGCAGCCTGGAGAAGAGAAGGTTTCCAGGAGACCCGATAGTAGTCTTCCAGTATCTGAAGGGGGC
>VWZE01011248.1:12450-33904 GCA_013396675.1 Eubucco bourcierii
CTTCCAACCTTACCATTCTAGGATTCTATAATATTTATTGCTCATGGTGTCACAATTTCCAGTCTTCACAAGCAATTTTTTTTTCTGCCCTGGAAATACAGCGAAATGAAAACAAGGATTCTTTCATTCACAACCCCAAAAAGTCTTTAAATTTAATTTTTTTTAAAAATCAATTTTGTAGATCAAAATAAGAAACAAGAGAATTGCTCATGATGGAAAGTAATTTAGTCCTATGTTTAGTCAACATACTGGATATTGAGGGTTTTGTCTTTTAGTTTGTGAGGGTTATGTATCCACCAATGGCAGGAAAAAAAATATATTGAAAAGGAATTAAATATGCAGGTCACAGCTAGAACATACTGAGTAATTTTTAAAAAAATTAATTCAAGGGCAGATGCTTCAACAGAACCTAGTCCAACAACAAATAGCTTGGGTCAGGTCCCTGTTAACTGTAAGCATCCTAATTACTGAGACAGTTGAATGTTTTAAATGAATCTAAGCCACTTTGGCTGGGGTACAATTCCTAAATGTTGTAAACTTAAAAAGACATAATAAAATTATACAACAAACAGTGAGCACTGAGGAAAAAAAAAATAATTAGAACAAAAATCTAGCAGAAATAAGGTAAAGTATTGAGTAATGCGTAATAGTCCTACTGCAAAAACAATAGCACACATCTTGTGATGCTTGGAGGACAAAGGAGTTATTCTCCTCTCATCTCACCATTTTATTTATTTATTTATTAAAGTAGGTCTACATTTTCTGGCCAAATAATTTACCATAATGAGAAACCACAACAGCAATACTGCTTTCAGCAGACAGATAATATGGCCAAATTTAGAGGGTCAGTTGGGATTCCAGGTTGTCCCTCATTCACACCAGCACAACTGCTTTTTAAACACACAGGGCAGAGTTCCTCACTTGCAGACACCATATTTGCTGCTTAGAGAATCTGTAAGATTATTCTTTCAGGGTCACTACAGAGTTTATTTATAAATGAATATTTAACATGATGAACACTTGTTACAAGAGCAGAGCTGACATAAAAGCTACATATAAGTACACCTGGTAGAGCTGGAAAATGGTTGGACTTGGCAACCATAAAGGCATTTTCCAACAATTCTATGATCTTATAGATGATCACTCGCTCTGGCCTTTTACCAGCAAGACCAGAGTGAAGACAGACATAGACTTCAACAGCAGCAGGAACAACAGAGAAAGAAATCCCTTTCAAGGCTAGCATGAGAAGATGCTGTGATCTCATTCTGGCACGCTATCTGTTATTCCACAAGCGTGAGTGCAACACATCCCTGAAGATGTTACATTTCCCTGAGATCTCAGAATGTCCTGAGCTTAGGTCTCTCTTACTTCTGAGTCACAGAATCACAGAATTAACCAGGTTGGAAAAGACCTTCAAAGTCATCCAGTCCAACCTACCACCTAACACCTGCTAATTAACTAAACCATGGCACTAAATGACTCATCCAGGCTCCTTTTAAACACCTCCAGGGACGGCAACACCACCATCTCTCCAGGTAGCCTATTCCAATGCCAATCACTCTTGCTGGATCACAAAATCCAGCCTAAATCTGCCCCGGTACAGCTTGAGACTGCATCCTCTTGTGTTGTCACTGGGTGCCTGGGAGAAGAGACCAACCTCACCTGGCTTCAACATCCCTTTAAAGTAGCTGTAGACATCAATGAGGTCTGACCTGAGCCCCCCTCTTCTCCAAGCTGTACACCACCAGCTCCCACAGGGCTGTGCTCCAGCCCCCTCAACAGCCTTGGTGCCCTTCTCTGGGCACGTTCAAGCACCTCAACATCTTTATTAAATTGGGGGGACCAGAACTGGACACAGGACTCAAGATTTGGTTGAACCACAGTCCAAACCCATGCTCTTCCTTAAACTAAAACTCCTTAAGAATGCTTTACAAGCCTTGAATAAATATTTTTCATAACAGTAAAATATTCTGTATGGACCTGAAAAAAACCAAAACCACAACAACAGGAAAAGAAAGAAAATTATTACTTGGCACAAAAAATGAATAGTAGGCAAATTACCAGACTGGATTTGTAAACGTGTAATTTGACAAGGTTGTTCCTCCAGGTTGGGAGAGGAGATGGGAGTGAGATGGGTACACAGTGTAGTACTTTTCAAAGAATTCTGTACAGAGAGGAATCTGCAAGACAATAAGTCGCCCTGGAATTTCAAATTCACTCTGCAGTCTTTACACATTCCCCTTTGTGAAAGTTTTCAGAGCCAAGACCAAACCAAATTCTTCTCTACCTGTCGTGGTAGGCCTAAGCAGGCCAGATTAGGTTTGTACATATCCTGGTTTGCCCAGACACATTTTTCTGCTCTCCCTCTTTCTGTTTTGGGGAGAGCAACCACGGGAAAAAGGGCCAAGAAGCTGGAGCCACTAAGTCTGGGGTCTGTAGCCTGCCCAGCAGCTGCGGTAAACAAGGTGCACAGGGTTGCCTTGTGCAAGGCTGTGTTCTGCCCTAAAAAGGGTAAAGCAAGGCTATGGCTTCACCCAATATGGTCACACCTTGGATAACTGCCATTGGATTGGCTGTCCTGTGGCCAAAGGCTCATTAATCTCGGGCTGTATTGGATCAAAGGAGATGAGCAGGGAGTAGTGTATGCCCTTTGCCATTCCAAGGTGTGTCTGCTATTGCATCCCTGCCTGCTGCCTCATTCGTCCTGAGCTGAGGCTCTGATCCCTGTCACGCGTTTGGCCTGCACAGCCGGCGTGACACCGTGCCCAGACTGCACACCACAAGGCACCTGCCTGCCCCTGAAAGCCTTCTGCCCAGGGGGAAGCCCTGGAGGGAACACAAATCATCCAGAAAGCCAGGAACAGGCCAGAGATTGTCTGGCTCCTTTCTCCAGTGCCCAGAAGCCTAGGGAAACTCTAAAGCCTCTGACAGCTACCAACAGCAACCCTGCCACAAGCTTTGGGTACTGTCCGATGCTATTTTTGTGAGTAAATACCAAAAGCCTCTAATAATCATTAATTGCCTTCTGCCATAAGCAGAAAGTTGCTCCTTGCATCCCTCTAGTGAGCAAGCGGAGTGTTGACCGCAAGCGGTGCACTGACTGCAAAGCTTTCTCTGCCAGTTTAGTCAAGTTCAATTAACATATATATTTAATAGTTATTTTTAGATCCTATTATAGTCTGTATATGGTTTCCATAATGATGCAAGAACCTGTTACTATTATTATTTTGGTGATCAGAGTGCCTCCAGTTCTAAATAGTTCATATTAATAACCTATATTAATATTTTGAAAATATCATCTTGCAGTAAATAATTACTCCTTCCACTGCACTACCTCATCTTGTTTGTTATTGGGATTGAATCTGTTACTGTAATTCTTTATGCCGATTTTTCACAGATTATCCCAAAGGAGGTTCAAGCCCTTTTAAAAGTCTGAGTCTACAGGCATAGAAACAGAGTAGCCATATCACAACCCCACACATTTGATTGAGGATTCTTACACTAGTTGTCTCCATCAGAACGTGGCAGTATCTTCTTTCCGAACACATCAGCAATGCCTTCATAAACCAGACAAAATATTTAAGGAACTCTACAGAAATATTACTAAGGAGGTCAATAGGTATAGTTTATTAAAAGATATGCAAAGGTAACTAACTCTGTAAAGTCATCAGATGAAAAATTTAGTTAATTCTGGTATGTTGAAGCAACTTACTTTCATAAATGAATGTGAAGTTAAAATAGATTTTAAAACTCAGCTATTTTAATGTATGAAATATAAAGCCATGCTCTTAATATGCTTTGAACTTTTGTTTACATCCTCTTTTCTTGAACTTCGTATCTCATGTACATGATCCCTCCATTCTTCTTAGCAGAAGGGAATAATTTTATATTCCTCATAATTTCATTCCATTTTTAATGCTGTGGTAATTTTTTTTCCACATTTAACCCTTTGGTGAAAGTTAATTCTTTTCAGTGCATAAATTTCAAATAAAATGTTTCCATTCCATATGGGGTAAGGGCCTCAAGCTGAGACTGGGGAAGCTAAGATTGGATATTAGGAGAAAGTTTTTCATGGAAAGAGTGGTCAGGGACTGGAATGAGCTGCCCAGGGAGGTGGTGGAGTCACCTACCCCGGATGTGTTTAAGGGTGGTTTGGATGTGGTCCTTGGGACTATGGTTTAAGGTGAACCTTGTAGAGTAGGGTTATAGGCTGGATTTTATGACCTTGAGGGGCTTCTCCAACCTGGATGTTCCTGTGATTATGTATCCATTTTTTCCTAAGAATTTTCTCCTTCATTAGGAATGATCTGACTAAGTTTTATAGTCAAAGAGGACTTTAGTGCTTTAAAGACAAACTAGAAATTTGACCAGCAGGATACTGATGCTGTAAATTATGCCTTTCTAATAAGAAAAAAACCACAAAAAACCAAACAGCAACAACAAAAAAACCCCACAAAAAACCCCCAACAAACCAAGCCAAAGCCAAAACACGAACAAACAAAAACAAAACCAAAACACAAAAATCATAGAATCAATCAGGTTGGAAGAGACCTCCAAGCTCATCCAGCCCAACCTAGCACCCAGCCCTAGCCAATCAACCAGATCATGGTACAAATTGCCCCATCCAGTCTTGTCTTGGAGAACTCCAGGGACGGCAACTCCGCCACCACCCTGGGCAGCCCATTCCAATGCCAATCACTCTCTCTGGCAAGAACTTCTTCCTAATATCCAGCCCAAACCTCCCCTGGCACAGCTTGAGACTGTGTCCCCTTGTTCTGTTGTTGGGTGCCTGGGAGAAGAGACCAACCCCTGCTGCCTACAACCTCCTTTCAGGTAGTTGTAGACAGCAATGAGGTCTGACCTGAGCCTCCTCTTCTCCAGGCTGCACACCCCCAGCTCCCTCAGCCTCTCCTCACAGGGCTGTGCTCTAGGCCCCTCACAAGCCTTGCTGCCCTTCTCTGTACAATCCAATAATAAAAAAATACTTTAACAGAAATAAAAAGGGCATGAACTATGCGGGGGCTTTAGTAACCCACAGTCAGGTCTCCTTAACAATGGAATAAGGTTCTTTGAAACTTCTGAGGTCTTACAAAACACAGGCCTTGCTTTTAAGCACCATTACTTAGGAATAAAACAGAGGGAATGAATCTTTCAGGCCATGATGATTAGTCACTAACTCAATAAAATCCTACAGACAAAACAGTGACTGCTTCACTTGTCTGTTACAAGTAGTACTTTCTTTCGTCTTTCATCCAACTTTCTTTGCACATAGGTGTGCCAAAAGACTTTCAAATCTGTGTAGTGAGGATAATACATAATCTTAGAGAAATGCCAATACATACCCTAGTTTGCTTTGCATTATATTACTGTAAAATTCTAACAGTTTTTTTTGGGGGGTTGGGGTTTTTCATTTGTATTAACACTACATGTCACCAGGCAGTGAAATTTGTATTTTGGGAGTGCACAACAGTTGTAGAAAATCAAGATGAGGGCAGCAGACATTTCCCTCAGATAAAAATCAATAGCAAGGATCCTCCAGAGCCCTGGCAGTGTTTTAAAGTGTGCCTATTAATGGTTTCCAAGAAAAATACAAAGAGAGCATTCACTTGCAGAGTAAATTCAGTGCAGCTACCAAAACTCACTCCCCTGGTGCACACAGAATGTTTTGCTCTCCCTCAGGCAGAATCAAAACCAACCCAAACAAACAGGTAGGGTACGACACGAGAGCATGTCTTAGCCTCTCAAATGGGAAAATTCTGTCCTTTAGACTTGCCTGCAAATCACATCTTACTATGAATGCAATCAGTCAGACTCTACAATGCCTTTCTGTCAGAGACATTCATCCAAATGCTTCTGAAGTCACAGTTTTATCTGATTAATGCAAAATACATATGCTTGATCTTGATAAGTTAATGAAGTCATTATAATAGCTGAAGGACTCCTGTCATTTCATTTGCCTTTACTGAATCCTAGTGGCATTATTTGAATGCTATTTAGGGTGAAGAATCAACTGTGATTTTTGCTTATTTATGTTTGGTTGCTATGAAGGCATACCAAAATGAACAGTAAAACCTGGTCTTTGCAGTTCTGCATTTTTTTTTCCTGGAAGAGTATTTTAAAGAATTATTTTTAATACAATTGATTTTATTTTATAACTTCACACTTTAATTGAATCCCAAGATATCCTGAGGCTTCAGAATGAGTTACAGTACAAGCTGTCATATGCAACACTTCTAGAGAGGGCAGACAGAACTCCTCACAGTAGGATGCCTCCCCAATATCTCATAGTGTGTCAAAATAAAATCATGTGATTGGCCTGCCTGTGGTGCCATAGATACCTAAATGCATCCCATTTTGTCTTAAAATTCATTCTGACCAACATCTATGTTAACACATTATATAATCTTGTGTCCACTGTGAGCAGTAAGAAGAATCCATTTCTCTTTTACACTGATTGGTGTAAACCACAAATGTCCTTCTGTAAACCAGAATCCTGCACAGCTTCTCCATGCAGAATTTTCATTCCTGCATGCCCATTAATGCTAGCAGATTTCAAAATCTAATTTAATGAAACAGATCTTTTCCTGTATAACAGAAATCAAACCAATTATAGTATATTTCAGTATACAAAAGGAACACTTGAGAAAGAGTTTGCATCAGTCCAACTTCAATGTCTGTTACTATAAATCCAAAATACTGTGTAGATTCTCACAGCATCTCACCCAGTACACCATGAAACAGTGCAGCAGAGAACATTTCATCAAATCAGCTACTTAGAAATCATCTAAAATTTAGCCAACATTAGTCCCAGGGGGATACTTTTTTAAATTCTCAAGCGATACTTCAGCTGAAGTTCATTATCTTTTATGCCTGCTTGCCTTCACTATTCAATGAAGGTCTAACCACTACATAAATACTTAATGATGAGAGACTTTACAGCCATTTTTGCTCACAACCATCTAACAGTTTGCCCCTAATGCAGCCTAAATTACAGAGGCTCACAGACTTGCATACATTTCCTACATGAAACCATCTTTAGGAATATACCACTGCATTGCCATTTACACAGGCTGGCTTCATTATATTGTTTTGCTACTTGAAAACAAACAAACACAAACCACAAACCCAACCAAATACAAACCTTATGTTTTTAGAAACCATGGGTTTGGTTTTTTTCTATGATGCTCTTCAAGGCCAGGTTGGATGAGGTCTTGAGTGACCTGTGCTAGTGGGAGGTGTCCCTGCCTATGGTAGGGGCTTTGAACTAGGTGAACCTTGAGGTCACTTCCAACCTTACCATTCTACGATTCTAAGGTTTCCTTTATTTGGCTAATTTAAATAGAAGGTCAAGCCCAGATATATTCCTTGTAAATTCTAATACCAAGTGAACAATATATAGAACTAGCATTACATCCTAAGTTTACCAAGCCAAAACTTTACTAGAGGATTATTTTCAGAGATGGCAAAATGATCATGCATGCCTAAGTCTTGTCACTTACATCCTCCTGACTTCTGAAATCGCAGCAAAGAGGCGCTGAAGTCTACTTTGCCTTTTAGGAAGACAATATAGTTATGGTCAAATACCCTGGTTTCAGAGAAGCACACAGATTTAGAAAGAGAGAAACCCAGCTTTAGCAACAAACAAACAAGCAAGCACTGTATGAAGCACAGGGAAGGCACTAGGATCAGGCCCTTGCTCTTCAGAATGTGTACAACTTGAGCTTCATCTTGACCTGAAATGAATATTGCTCTCTGTGTACTCCACAAAGACCTGATCACGGACAATGAAGAATAAAAACCTTACAGTAACTAAGTTTGCTAAAAGCATGCCAGTGTAGACTGCTGTTGTCTACTTTCAATGGTACTTCAGGGAAATTACTTTTTGTGCTGGCACAGTGCAATGCAAGAAACCTATCTCAAGTTAAAAACTGGACTATGAAAACCCATACAGCCTACATGGTACTGCACAACTGCACTGCAGTGGCTCAGATCAGTTAAAGTGTGCATCATACACAGTTCACAGATTTCTCTCACTCAAGTCATGGACTACCAGAGTACCAGAACTATCACAAACTGTCAATGTCTTACATTATGTTTAACTTGCTTATTATCCCAAGCTCTGTGGTGATTGCAGAAAACACAGAAGCTGGCTTAGAAACAGGAGAAAGTATATACTTTCATTTCTATCTCCTCAACTCATCTTATTGACCCACAAACAAATGAAAACAAACCAAGAATCAAAGCTCTTTTTTCCCACTTACTGTGAAAATTTTTAGTTAAACAACTACCACCCCCAACACCTTCACAAATTACACAACACATTACACAGACATTTGGTGGAATCCCCACATTACTGCCCTGTCAACAGGTTTCTAACTGGTTAAGAGAAGCCATAAGTGCAAACAAAAACAAAGTTTCCCCCTTACTAAAACAAGGAAAACAAGTACCTGATGCCCAGGATCGTGCTGAAGAATTACTAAATTGGATGGAGTAACCAGCTAATGAGAAATCAAAGGCTGCAGACACACATCCTTTTCCAGAGGTCAGGACAGCCGACCCAGTCAACTGTCTCCCTCTTTGTCAATGATAATTAGCCCTGCCTTACCTCAAATGATTTAAAGAGTGCATCTAGGCTAGCCCAGGTGACTGTGATTGAAAAGGGCTAAGTGAACCCTGGCAACTCATTCAGCACAGCTGAGAGCATGATAACCTTCATCAGACTGCAATGGTGAGCAGCTGGGGTTAGTTAGGATTATAACCTTTTGCATTGGCACAGCTGGATGAAGAAGAGATACATTTACATCTGAATAAACAGACCATCATACTTGAATGAGAAACCAATGCTGTGTGCATCCCTGATCTGGACATCTAAATGCTACTCAGCCATTTATTTTGTGGATTTGTGAGACAAGATGCATCCTAAACTGTTCTACCTTCCATCTGTATCTAGTGCTTCAATTAATCCATGAATTCTTGCATGTCTTAAAAGTAAAGTACAAAGTACCTCAGAGAAATTCTGGTGTTGGTAAATAGCATTTAGTTTTCTTTCTTCCACAAAGGTAATGCAAGCTTTCAAGCATATAGCACCAAGTGTAGAACACTATAATTAAGAACCATATATCAGGGGAAAAAAAATATTTTTGTGATCTCTTATTAGCGCTCTTTCTTGTGTTACTCAGTTTATATTAGTCTGCTTATTTAACAACTCAATCTCATGGACAATTAAACAATACTCACAGAGGTATACGAATGTCCAACCCAATCAGTTCCACCTTATTAAACTCTTCTTTCATTGTGTTGTTGCCTCCTGAATTACACAGTCAATACAGCCTCCTCAACAGGGCTAAACTTCTGAACACAGCTCAGAAATAAAATTTCAAAGTTGACAGATTTCATTACCAGATTAACTCTATTTGCTCTTTTAAATGTAAAACAAAAGTTGTTACCTTTTATGCCAAGAACTTCCCCACACTTTCCTTATTTCTGCAGTGAATTAAAACCTGCAGCACTAGAGCTCCTGACACCACTGCTGTCGTTTCAGATGCTATCAGAGTTTACGGTAAGATGCAAACTCAGAGTCTGCCTAGCATCAACTGTGGTGACAAAAGTTATTTACTGCACTTTATGGAGGCACTAATCTTGTTTTCCATATTCTTACTGAAAACTGGTGACATTTAGTATCCTTCCAACCACCGTGGCATGACATCCAAGCCAGTTTGAAAACTGTGCCATAATATGTCAACACTGATTGTCTCCAAAAGTAACAGCAAAGATTAGAGATCATAAAATCATAGAATCATAGAATGGTAAGGTTGGAAGGGAACCTCAAGGATCATCTAGTTCCAACCCCATGTCATAGGCAGCGACACCTCCCACTAGTACAGGTCACTCAAGGCCTCCTCCAACCTAAACTTGAACACCTCCAGGCAGGGAGCAGCCACAACCTCCCTGGGCAACCTGTGCCAGTGTCTCACCACCCTTACTGGAAAGAACTTCCTCCTAACATCCTGTTTAAATCTTCCCTCTGCCAGTTTAAACCCGTTGCCCCTTGTCCTGTCATTGCAAGACCTTGTCAATAGTCCCTCCCCAGCCTTCCTGTAGGCCCCTTCAGATCCTGGAAGGCTACTCTAAGGTCTCCTGGAAGCCTTCTCTTCTCCAGTTTGCAGAGCCCCAACTCTCTCAGCCTGTCCTCACAGCAGAGCTGTTGCAGCCCTCTGAGCATCTTCGTGGCCTCCTCTGGACCCACTCCAACACTTCCATGTCCTGCCTGTCCTGGAGGCTTCAGAACTGCACACAGTACTCTAGAAGGGGTCTGAGGAGAGCACAGTAAAGGGGCAGAGTCACCTCCCTTGCCCTGCTGGCCACTGGATGAGAGGCACCGGGAGGCAGGACCAGCAAGACGAGCAGCGCTGAGAGGCGCTGGGCGGTGACAGCAGCCGAACCAAGAGTGGAAGTGGCAGGTGGCAGCAGGATGCAAACTTTCACTTTTCTTCAGAAAAGCAATAATTTCTTTCAGCTTTTCTCAGTACTGTGGCAGACATGGATGCTTTCCTATATATTATTTTGGTATACATTAGGGCTTGAAAGGGCCCTGGAAAGATCAACTGGTGAAATCCACGGGCCAGTCAGGATTGCCTAGAGTAGAAGGCATCCAGGCAGGTTTTGAATATCTTCATAGTCTGGGCAACCTCTTCCAGTGTTTTGTCACCTTCACAGGGAAAGAGTTTTTCCTTATGTTCACATGGAACCTATGCTGCAGCTTCTACCCACTGCCTCTTGTCCTATCACTGGATGGCTTTCAGAAAAGCCTGGTTCTGTCCTCCTGACACTTGCCCTTCACATATTTATAAACATCAATGAAGTCAAAGAAGCTCTATGAAGATTTATGCTTCCATTATGGCCAAGGGTTTGAATGTTTAAATTGAAATAAAAACTATACCTAATCTTCTGATCTTCTACCTGGAGGAGAATCATCTGATTTCTAGAATAAGAATCATCCAGCAAAGTGTTCTTTATAAAGTATCCTACAATCCTCTTGTTTTGGATAGCAGATGAGTGATCTGGAATTTGTCAAAGGAAAGGGACAACTCTCATATTTTGTTACAGCAGCATACATCAGTGACAGGTCATGCCTCTTTGCAGTGGAGACCTTTAAATGATACTAAATGAAACTATTATATACATACCATATTTCAAGTGACTGCCAACATTAATGCATTGTTTCAGTAATAACCATGAATCTACTGTGACATATTTGGGCTATTTCTCTGTGTGGTTATAATAAACTTTTGTCCAAGAGCATTTAAGTCTGTAGCACTCATTATCCTTGTTGTGTGACCTAGAAGGGTCCTTGGTAATCAAAATTCTGACATAGAAGTTCACAGTTCAAATCTGCCTTTCAAGTTGTCCCTTGAGACTACTTGTACTGATCCCAAGTCTTTTTTGACAGCTGCGTTGAGGTTTCCTGATTATAAATTCCCATCTTCTAATCTTTTCACTGGAAAGGGCAGCTGCAAGTAATGGCAAGTTAATTGCAGCATATGACACAGGTTCTAATAAATGCTTTAAAAGATTCAGAAATCTATGCTTAAAGAAAAACAATTTGGCCACAATAATTTTAGCGTAAATCTCCAAGTGCCCAAGAGGTCTAAGTTGCTCCTAAACACTGCAATGGGAGAAAAAAACAAAACAAAACAAACATTTTATAGGATATAGGTCTCAGTAACTGTCATTGCATGGCAGGGTTTTATGTTATACCAGTGAAAATGAAATTGTTCCATGCATAATCTGGCAGCCAACATATAGTTCACTCACTAAAGGAGACTGACTCACACTAACGATCTTTTTTCTTATCTCTATGCTGCAGAATTTTGTGATGCTTAAAGCAGGGTAGGTTCTAACAAGGCAAAATAATAGAAAAATGCATACCTGTGTTGACTACAAACAGAAGAGATATAAACTATCTGCAGTTATTTGGTACTTGCAATGACTTTTGAGCTATGACAACTGTAATACAGACCTGTCACCCGTTGCCCTAACTCGTGAGCAGACAAATCAGATCTGATAAACTAAGAAAATGCAAGAATAGATCAGTACGTGCATAAAAGAAGAATGATGCATACTTTCAGGGAAAGTGACATTCTAAGGGCCAAACCAATGGCCCACCAAGGGGCTATTATGATGATCCAGTCTGACTTGATCCGTAACATGCCTAAAAAAATTGCCCCCAGTAGTTTACACATCCACCATACAACATTTATTTAATGATAGAGAATTCCTGAAGCCTTCAAGAAGTTCTGTTTCTCTTTGGAGGATCTCGCTACACCATTTCCTGATGCCAATTTTAAGGTGAGTTCTTTAATGTAATTTTCTCCCTGAAGAGAAGATAAACTCTAATCAGATCACCTCTTAACCTTCATTCTGCTAACTACATCGAGATCCTCAGCCTCTGTCTGTGTAAGCATTTCTTCAAACCTCAAGTAAGTTGTTGTCTCTCCTCTGTTGATCCCATTACAATTACCCAGTCAGAGATATTTCAGATAAATATTTAAGGAAAGCAGGAAACATGGTAAATATTGTTATAGATTATAACAAACCCATTTTTAAGCTCATATACAGTATTGAAATATTTTCCAAATTGTCCTAAGTGCTGGTGTGGTACTATAGGTTTCAGTTCTAATATCACACACCTTCAGTTATGCCCACACAGCTCTTCAGGGTCTTCCGAGTTAATGACAAATATGAATATACATAATGGGCATTGAGTTGCTTTTCAGTAAGCAAAGAAAATGTTGAGGATAAAGGTAAACCTTCCAGGGCTTAAAGCAGTTTGCTTCTTCAGCTAAATTTGCCAATAAAACAAATCTTTGCAACCTCTGTAGCATTCTTTTAAGTTATTCATCTACTTGTGATACATAGGTGACCTAACTTCACTGCAACTAAAAGCAAAAACATTCCAAAATCTGTCAGTCTTGCTACCTTTGCAGGTGTCCATAGAATCATAGAATGGTAAGGTTGGAAGGGGCCTCAAGGATCATCTAGTTCCAACCTCCTGCCAGTCTGAAATCTCCCTATCTCCAGCTTTGCTCCATTCCCCCTAGTACTGTCACAAGCTGATATCCTAAAAAGTCCCTCCCCAGCATTTTTGTAGGCCCCCTTCAGATACTGAAAGGCCACAATAAGGTCACCTCAGAGCCTCCTCTTCTCCAGACTGAACAGCCCCAACTCTTTCAGTCTGAACTCATGAGTCCCCAGAAAAGTGACTAAGCAAGCTGAGAAGTTGAGTCAGTTCATGAACATCAGACAGTATTTTTTACTGTAGCATAGATTCTAGTCATAGAATCATAGAATGGTAAGGTTGGAAGGGACCTCAAGGATCATCTAGTTCCAACCCACTCCCATAGGCAGGGGCACCTCCCACTAGTACAGGGCACTCAAGGCCTCGTCCAACCTGGCCTTGAACACCTCCAGGGAGGGAGCAGCCACGACCTCCCTGGGCAACCTGTGCCAGTGCCTCACCACCCTCACTGGAAAGAACTTCCTCCTAACATCCTGTTTAAATCTTCCCTCTACCAGTTTAAGCCCATTGCCCCTTGTCCTGGCATTGCAGGACCTTGTAAATAATCCTTCCCCAGCCTTCCTGTAGGCCCCCTTCAGATACTGGAAGGCTACTATCAGGTCCCCTCGAAGCCTCTACATCATGCTTCACTTCTCTTTTATACTCATGGCAGTTTAATAGACACAACAACAAGCAAAAGACACCTCACCCCAAAACAGCACAAGAGAAGACGTCTTCCTCTCAAATCTCATGATCCAGGCAAAAGAGAGATGATGAACAAAGACAACACTGCCCAAGAAAAAGCACCAGAGTTTAAAACTTGGAAGTGAGAAGGATGCATTGTAGCAGATAGCCTACTCAGAGGATCTCATCTACTTCAGCCCCAGTGACACCATGGTGTCTGTGCTGAATTGATTCATTCACAGGTTTGGAGAGATGCAGGTCAGTGCTAGTGCTGCTGCTCTGTTAGGTGCCACAACCCACCAAGATGATTTCCTCAGATCTTGTTCAAGATGCATACTCCGGAAAATATGCAAAGCTTTTTCTTCCCCATTATGATTTAGAGATGGTTTTCATAATAATTTTCTTCAGACCTTCAAAACTATTTTCTAGTTGAAACTGGTTTGTGTAAATGTTTTCTATTGTATGCATTTATTATTACATCAAATAATATTGTATGTATTAAATAATATTGTATGCATTCTATTGTTATATTAAAAATAAAAACAAAGAAGATGCTAAGTTTGCTGAGCCGTAGCTCTTTAATGGAAAATGGAAAGGTTTCTATGTGTTTAGTTAGGTTAAAAGACAGAGAAAAAGAAGCCTTTTGAAGGATCTAAACACCTCAGCACGCCTTTAATAATGCAATTAGCCATACCTCCTTTATGGTCTTATGACTGATTTCAAGAGAACAGTGGAAGAGAAAAAAAAATAAAAAATTCAGGACAATAGTGCAGTTATAGAATATCTGTAAATTAGCAATTATTTTTATTAGATAATTAGTAACTAGACAAGTAGCACATGCAAATATTCTAATGGAATAACTCACACCAGCGTGTGTTTAAATGGCATTCACAAAAAAACCCAAGAACACCTGAGGTGTTAAAGCCCTAAAATTGCATATTTTAGCAAAAGAGAAGAATAAGGCTAATGAGTTAGGTGTATATTATTTTCATATGCTTATAATAATCCCTTAGCTAGCAAGTTTTAATTTTATTTTTTTTTCAGGGTGTTACAAAAATTACCAGAATAAGTATTAGTCAGGAGGTAACCCTTCAGTTATATCTTCGAATACCAGCAGGACTAATCCTCAGGTAAAATAGCAAAAGCTTAATGCTATCGTATTTAATTTCAAAGGATTTGAACAAAGAAATTATTTCCAGTGATTAGATCAGTTCATTTTAGAAAGAGAATTTGTAGCAGAAAAATTATATTTGTTATAAAAGTCTGTTGTATTACTTATAAATACCCAGGAATATTTCCATAAAACTGTAGACACATTAAGGAAATTAGCCTTGCATTCCAGAACTCACAGGCACAAAGATGGGACTCAAAGAGATCATACAGTCCAACCCCCCTGCCAGAGCAGGGCCATACAATCTAGCTCAGGTCACACAGGAATGCATCCAGACAGGCCTTGAAAGCATCCAGAGAAGGAGACTCCACAACCTCTCTGGGAAGCCTGCTCCAGTGCTCTGCGCTCCTTACAGTAAAGAAGTTCCTCCTTGTGTTGAGGCGGAACCTCCTGTGCTGCAGCTTACATCCATTGCTCCTTGTCCTGTCATGGGAGCAAGTAAGCAGAGCCTGCCCCCCAGCCCTCAGATATTTATAAACATTTATTAAATCCCCTCTCAGTCTTCTCTTCTTCAGACTAAGCAGCCCCGGGTCCCTCAGCCTCTCCTCATCAGGCAGTGCTCCAGCCCCCTCATCATACTTGCAGCCTTCCGTTGGACTCTCTCAGATTCCTGTCCCTCTTAAACTGAGGAGCCCAGAACTGAAGATCATGTGGAAGTTTCCTGTAGGTTGGATAAAACTCACTTCGGCAACATCCACATGGAATTGCTTTGATAGCCTTCTGAATTCTGGCTGTACTAAAGAAAAGGGGTTTAAACTGGCAAAGGGGAGATTTAGACGGGATGTTAGGAGGAAGTTCTTTGCAGTGACGGTGGTGAGGCACTGGCACATGTTGCCCAGGGAGGTTGTGGCTGCTCCCTCTCTGGAGATGTTCAAGTCTAGGTTGGATGAGGCCTTGAGTGACCTGCACTAGTGGGAGGTGTCCCTGTCTATGGCAGGGGGTTGGAACTAGATGATCCTTGAGGTCTCTTCCAACCTTACCATTCTATGATTCTATGAAAAGGGGAGAAAGCTGTGACCCCTAGGAGCAGAGAGAGCAAAGCCCTGCCCTGCAGACCCCTGGCACTCAACAATTAATAAGTGAGTTGTTGGACACTACAGAAGAGTTTCTTTGTACTGACCTTGAACAAGGAGTCGTTGTGAAGTATCATCACTGCATTTATACTGTTAGTAGTGTAGGAAGACTATGTCCCTCACACTTCATCATGCATCACTGAACTGTAACAAACTCTGACAGGTATAGAGCGTATCTCTAAATATTATGACACTCTGCTAGTGACAGCTGGAAAAGAAAAGCTGGACACAATCATAGTCCTCACATTTACTGGAAAAGATGAGCTGCCACCATCCATAGCAACCATATTTCAGGAAACACTAACTAGGAAGTTTTTTAATACTTTTCAATATCTCGTTTCCTGACATTTTAAAACACTGAAAAGCATCAGTTGCAGTCGCAGAGGCTTTTACTGTCAGCAATTAGTCATTGTGTCTTATGTATAACACTGCCACAGAAACTACAGCTAGGAAAACAACAAGCCTCCTAAAAATCTAAAGCATTTAATGACCTCGCTCGATTATGAACCAACCCATGGCAAAGGCCATTTGTGAAAGCAATAATATTTGCATAACAATTACATAAAAGAAATCAAGCTTGGAATGTCACAGAAGCATTCCAGGAGAACGATCTCTTCAAATTGAGTTTTCTTATTCATCTTAAGTATTTACGAGTAACACAGTTAAATATTCTGCTTAAAATCAGAAAACTGCATTCAAGTGCTGCACCTCACACAGAGGACAAGTACACAGAGGAGGACTGCATCTACCCAGCAGTACTAACTTTATGATTGCTCTTGAATTATTTTGATGAATTTGCATTTCATTGAAAGCATAGAGTGCTGACAACTCAAGCATTCTGTTCAAACATGTATGCCTTCAGGTGTACAGCTACCTTCTCGTCTGTAGTTTAACACAAGCACAGTTCAACCTTGGTAGTCAAAGATACTTTACTCTTAGGAGAAAATAATATGAGAATCTTAGACACAGATAACTCCCCTTACTGCCAACCAAGTATGTGCTTGTGACGGTTTGGGAGTTCCCTGCCCCCCATGTTTTGTAAAATGACCCAGACTAGAACTCAGCCAGCTGGAAGTTAAGGACTGAAGCTCTATTTACAGCTCAGCACAATGTACAAGCAGAGATATACACTGTAGACAGGAATAGTTACAGAAATAGACAAGTTAAAGGGAATACAGAAACACAACTCCCCTCCCAGAAATCAGAGACCCCAGGAGGGGCTCCCAACCACCCTTCCACCTTCTCCCCACCCCTGTACCTTACCCCAAGGTTTGCCTTATGGGCAAGGTGAATTACGAGGATTGGCCAGGGGGGTTAGAAGAAAAGTGGTTAGTGAGGATTAATTAGCAAAGAGGAGCCAGAAGTTAGACCACCCAAGACGCTGTGCCCCCAGAGACAGACTGAGACTGACTTATCTATGTTTTGGTTTCTTTTTCCCAAACATCTCAGCAAGCCTATGAGTGCAGTAGACATCACCATGTTTTCCTTTCACAGTCTATAGTGTAATTTTCTCTATTAAAATATTCTAATTAGCCTCAAACTAGCACAGTGCATAGATGCATTAAAACTTTTGCTTCTTGTATAAAATGGTGGATTTATAATCATTTTCAGAAGAAAATAAGTCTTATTCATGAAGGAAATGCCATGCAAGAGAAGAAACAGCTTTTTGAGAATGTGGAGTTGAACACATTTATATATAGAACCACAGAACCATTCTATGATACAGAACCACAGAACCATTCTATGATACAGAACCACAGAACCATTCTATGATACAGAACCACAGAACCATTCTATGATACAGAACCACAGAACCATTCTATGATACAGAACTACAGAACCATTCTATGATTCTATATATATAAATGTGTTCAACTCCACATTCTCAAAGAGCTTGCATGGCATTTCCTTCATGAATAAGACTAATTTTGTTCTGAAAATGATTATAAATCCACCATTTTATACAAGAAGCAAAAGTTTTAATGCATCTATGCAATATAATTTAAAATACTCCCGGGAAGGAACTAGCACTCTGATACAAATCACATTTTTAATCATTACAAAGTGAGAAATGAGCACTCAATAAGCTTCTATTTATGCTTTGTCATTATCAATACATTTCTGCATGTAGATACACTTAAAAACACATTCAGAAGTGACAGCAATTATGATTATGTCACTGCTTTAACTGACTTTTGCAGCACAAGAAACTGATTGGCTGCTTAATATCATTGACTAATTCCATTATAATATTAGATTTATTGCTTTTAACTATTTGGATGTAAATGTTTAATCTCAGAAAGCATGTATGTGACTACAAATATTTCTGTTCCATCTTCCCTACAATGCCTTCCTGTAATTTATAACTATATTATACCAAACGCTGTGCCAAAACGTTACATTTGATGCTTCATTCAAGTTTCCTTTGCTCAGAACTTCCTCCAAAAACTCTTTTAGGGTTATTTTTTCCTATATTCTGTGAAATGTTTTTAGATAGAAGGGGACAAAAAAAACCCAAAAACCAACAAAAAAACCCCACCAAACCAAAAAACAGAAGAGAATGTAACTGCTTCCATTGTTGCTTTGATTATTTTTTTAATATAAAAAGTAGATGTCCTGAGTGATGTGATTAAGTTTTTTTGGCACACTCCTTAACTAGAGAGGTAGAAGTTAAACAATTTAAACTCAAATGTGACGTGCTGACTTTACCAAGAGTGGTAAAACATCCCACCCTTGAAGGAAATGAGTTCAATTCTATTAACTTAATGCAAATTACAACCTGGTACACCAGAACATATGAACAGCACGTCTCTTATTACTTGGTATAGTGTGGTGCTTTTACTTGTATCTATCTAAAATGCTGGTCTGGATGCAGGAAAAGGAAAATTGGGGTGGTTCAACTGATGTCTTGGGGGAAAAGAAAAAAGAAAAAAAAAAAAAAATCTCNGGTTCAAATGATGTTTTGGTGAAAAAAAAAAAAAAAAAGGATGTCTTAGCGTATTTGTCTGGAAAGCGTAATCTCAAATTTCCTGAACACCTCTTTAATCTCATCTGGATTTCCTTCATTATCCTTTTTTTTCCATTAAGTCTTCCATATTTCTTGGTAAATTAAGTGGGGAGGGAAGTAATAAAGTAACACAGAAACAAATAAATTAAATGTACAGCAGAGATATCTGACAAAGTCAACCCTGAATCTTACCCAAGACCCTTTCTTTTCTTTAAAGTAGGAATGCTGAACTTGAAATTTTTAACATGGGGTTTTCAAAAGTGTTTATAATCCATCAGCTTGAAAAAATGGGGGTGAAAGAGAATTACAGATTAGTAGCAGAGTGGAAAAGGGTGGGAGGAGGATGCAGTACAGTAACCTTACAAAGAAATATAGTTAGTTTTGTTTAAACTTGCTCACTGTGTGAGCCATTTCATCTACAACTTATTACTCCTGTACCTGTCCTCATCTGTAAAGCAATGAAACCTACCTACTGCTCTAAAGTGCTTTCAGTTTTGTGGTTTGAAAGTTCCTAAAGAAATGTTAAACATTAAATCAACAAAAGATGATGAACTATATGCCAGAGTCAACCCCCCTGATTTTTAATTGCTTGATTATCTTCTCTATATTGATTAAACATTAAACAAGAAACTCAGAAACAGTTTGTGAATTCACAATTATTCAACAAACAGCAGCAGAACATCAACAGACTTGAAGTGTTTTCAGACTCCATGTGATAAATTTACTTGCTTGGCTGCTCAGACTGTAACAACGTTGTTAGCAATTAGACGCCCATATTCTCTTTAAGCAGATGGAACAGAGCTTAATGATACTTGAAACTACCACACTAAAGACTTTTTTTACAGTGACCACTCCTTCTCTTCACTTACTGTGGTGGAAAATGGAATTTGACAGAGATGACAGGTAGATCTGTGCTTCATTTGAAAGCTGTACTTAGTATTTTGTGCTCTTTTACTTTGAGGTCTTCATAGAAGGAGAGGATTCTAGGTCCTCATTTGATTTTAGTGTTCTTTTATGGCACAGACAAAAAGAAGACTTTCTTCTGAGGTTTCTCCAAAATCCACCATCTTAATTTGAATTGTTTAGACCTAGAAGTATTGTCATGGTAGGCCTGAACAGGCCAAAATAGGTTTATACATGTCCTGGCTTGCCCAGACATGTTTTTCTGCACTCCCTCCTTTTTCTATAGGGAGAAGCGACCACGGGAAAGAGGACAAAGAACCTGGAGCCACTGAGTCTAAGGTCCTTGGGTTGCCCAGACTTGTTTTGCTCCTGTTTACATCCTGTGTTAAACAAAGGTACACATACTTGGCTTGTGCCTGCTTTGTGCTAGGGCTGTGTTTTTCCCAAATTTGGGTAAAGTCAGCCTGTGACTTCACTTAATACGATCAGGCTTGGCTAACTGCCATTCTGATTGGGTATGCTGTGTCCAAAGACCCATTAGTCTCAGGTTGTATTGATAAAAAGAGACGAGCAGGTAACACAACCTGTTCTGCCATTGTATTCATGCCTGCCATTGCCTGTTGCTATTGCTCTCTGCTCCTGGCAGTGTACTGCCTTGCTGCCTCAATGCATCTTGTCATGCTATGCTAAGCTATAAGCTAGCTCTGCCCCAAAACAACAAACTGACGCTTTGAGTTTGATTGCCTGGAAACTCCACTGCTTTGAGTTTACCAGGAACAGGCTCTAAATGCCTCCACACGATCAGCCTGCATAGCAGGTGTGATGCTGTGCTGAGACTGTACATCACAAGACATCCTGTCTACACCTGAAAGTCTCCTGCCAAGACAGGAAGTCCTGGATAGATCATCCAGAGAAATCAGGACCAGGTCACAGATTCTCTGCTTACTTTCCCCAGCATCCTGTGAAGAATCAGAAGCCTTAGCACCTAAGACGACACTGAAAGAATTCCCTGGAAGCATTTTGGGTACCATCCGAAGCTTAGTCTTGGGGAATCAGGAGACTAATATTTTGTGAGGAAATACTTCCAGCCTCTTGTAATTCACCAATTGCTTTCTCCCATAAGTAGAAAGAAGCTCCTTGAGTCCATCCAGTGGACAAGTGGCCCAATCAACTGCAAGCAGTATACTGACCACAGGAATCTTCTCTTCCAGTTCAAGTAATGTTTATACATTTTTGCCAGTTATTCCTAGATCTAGTTATTCCTTTGTACAATGTTTCCATGACCATTGCAGAAGAACCTAATTATTATTAAAAAAACAGTCTTTGGGGTGGTGAGAGTTCTGAATATTGAAAATTAATAAACAATATTAATATTGGAAAATCATACCTTGCATCAATTAATTACCTGTCCATAAAAGTACAACTCACAATTGCCTTATTTCAGTTCTCAGCTTTTTCATCCACTCCCCACCTGGATTACCGTGTGCAGTTCTGGAGCCCCCAGCACAGGAAGGACATGGAAGTGTTGGAGTGGGTCCAGAGGAGGCCATGAAGATGCT
>VWZE01011248.1:33927-48784 GCA_013396675.1 Eubucco bourcierii
CCTCCCTGGAGGCGTTCAAGGCCAGGTTGGAGGAGGCCTTGAGTGAGCTGTACTAGTGGGAGGTGTCCCTGCCTATGGCAGGGGGTTGGAACTAGATAATCCTTGAGGTCCCTTCCAACCTTACCATTCCATGATTCTAAGAATATAACACTATTTTCCAAGGTATATTTCTTGCATATTTGGGTTGTACTTCAAAGTAGGGGAGAAAAAAAACATAATTAAAAAAAAAATCCAAAGAACATTTTTATTGTTTAAATCTGACCATATATGTGTTAGAAATATTTGACTACAACAGCTGAAACTCACATCACTGTGTACTGAAACTTTCTTTCTAAAGGCAAGATGTATGACATTAAAGCTATGCTTGATACTGCCCTTATAGTTAATGGTGTGTTAGATGCTCTTATGTTCCTGTTTAAGAGGGTTTATAATTTTAGCACAAAATTCTTTGCAATCTGAAACTGAGCATACAGGATAGCAGTCCAGAAAGAATTTTATTAAGCATGCATTCAAGAACCTTTTATAAAACACATTTTACAGAGAGACTTCTTTTTGTGCTCCTAGCTAAAAACAAAAATTAAAAAGAATTATGTTGGCACCTATCTGTAACATTTTTTTTTTCTCCCCACAGTAAAATGATTTTTATCCAAAAGTGTCACTGCAGAATAAGAAAGAAACATAACATTTTCACTACAAAAGACTCAGCATGGATCGATCTCTGTTTCTATCTAATTAGATGCTACAGCAGTGGTGACCACTACAAAACAGATACAGTTTACATCCCAAATAATTTTTAACTCAAAAGAGGCACAGATATCAAGATTTTTATACTGTAAGGCCAACTGTTAATAAATATCTTGGATGGAAGTGTTGCAGAACTTCTACATGACCTAAGCATAGAGAAGTTGGCAAGGCAGAGATAGAGTGGAACATACAAAGAAAGTACCATTAGATTTTTGGTCAAATACAGTAGTGTGGGGCTTTAGCTAATCCCCCATTACCCTCTCTTTGTCTTTGGTTCACAAGAAGTTTTTGGTGCACTCAGCTCTTTTTGCAGGGAACCAAACAGGAAACTGTTGTGTGTGTGCACCATAAATACTACAATCCCAATGTATTTGCAGTTGCCCTGAGCTAAGTATGAGTGGTCCTTAGGGAAACCACATTGAGCACAGGCAAGCTATGCATGGTACAGGAAAGCAATGTGGTTGAACATCCATACAAAGGGTATCTAAGAGTCTCAGCTACTTCCACTGGTTTCCCTCAGGGTGCTAAACTAATTTCTAATATAAACACAGCCTGTGGACTCAGTTTTACTAAAAAAGCTTCTTCAATGGACAGTATATTTGCATCCTAAAACCTAGGTATGCAATCCGTACACTTCGAGAGCTACTGGTTCTTTCACTACTTGCTGCACCAACTGTAGAGTCTTCTGCTGTTCTTTGAGCAGTTCAGCTGCCTTGCTCAAGGTCAGCTCTGACACCAGGCATGGAAAACAACTGTCTGGGGTAGCCTGGAAATGCCTGGACATCAGTCTCTGTTTTGGTAGCTGTAGGTAAGACTAGGATCTGGTCCTTTCTGAGCTAGACTGTAGGCATACCCTTGTGTGGCCTTGTAAACTGCAGAGCCTAATATTTGCCCTTCTGACTTGGTTTCAAGGTTTGACTCTTGTCACTGCAGGCTTGTCTGGCACTCACACTGTGGTGGCTGAGCCTAACGGTAAACCCTACTCTGCTCCTCTTGTGCTGGTACTCACTGAGGAATTCCTTGACATAGAATAATATTAACAAAATCCATATTACTTAGACTTAGAATCGTAGAATAGAATCATACAATCGACCAGGTTGGAAGAGACCTCTAAGATCAGCCAGTCCAACCTATCACCCAGCCCTAGCCAATCAACTACACCATGGCACTAAGTGCCCCATTCAGCCTTTTCTTGAACACCTCCAGGGATAGTGACTCCACCACCTCCCTGGGCAGCCGATTCCAATGCCAATCACTCTTGCTGGGAAGAACTTCCTCCTAACATGCAGACCAGACCTCCTGTGGCACAACTTGAGACTGTGTTTCCTTGTTCTGTTGCTGGGACGAAGAGACCAACCCCATCTGGCTACAACCTCCTTGCAGATAGTTGTAGAGAGCAATGAGGTTTGCCCTGAGCCTCCTCTTCTGTAGGCTGCACACCCCCAGTTCCCTCAGCCTCCCCTCACAGGGCTGTGCTCCAGGCCCCTCACCAGCTTTGTCACCCCTCTCTGCGACACATTCCAGCACCTCAACATCTCTCTTGAACTGAGGGGCCCAGAACTGGACACAGCACTCAAGGTGTAGCCTGACCAGTGNGTTCCTCTCTGCCTGGTTCCTCTCCAGCCACTCTGTCCCCAGCCTGTAGCATTGCTTGGGGTTGTTGTGGCCAAAGTGCAGAACCCTGCACTTAGGCTCATTAAATTTCCATTAACATTTATATCTCAATAACATATTCTCACTAAGCCAACAATCCTAAAACAGGAAAGCAAATACCTAACCAGAGCTACTGAAAGCAATCAAATTGCCCACAATATGAATGGTGCATGTTCACATATGCCTGTATGACCAAGAAATACATCCTTCAGCTTTTCAACAACAAACTGAGTTTCCGTATAGACCAACTGAATTTATACAGCGACATAAACTCATTATTATTGTTAAGGGGGGGGGGAAGCAAAATTAAAAAATAATTGTCAAAAGAAGTATTACAATAAAAACCAAAACTCTCAGTTTGATCATCACTGAAACAATCCACAAAGTATTTCTTGGGATTTCAAATTTACCACATGGATGCAAGTACCTCCAGAGCACTCTAGCTTCCTGTAAGGTGAAACAGTGCATTGTTGCACGATAGGTAATTCACTCAAATTATTGTAAACCTCAATGTCATGCCAGAAAGCAGCTTTTTTTTTTTTTCAGTGTGTCTGAAATGAGAAGCACTTGTGAAATATGCTGATCTTTTGAGTCACACAAGCGTGCCATTAATGATATTTACAGACTTGAAGCTACGTAATTAGCTCACTGATGTATCAATAATCACCACCATCATTTCAAAGAGTGTTTATTTGAATTGTGTGGAATATAGAATCATAGAATGGTAAGGTTGGAAGGGACCTCAAGGATCATCCAGTTCCAACCCCCTGCCATAGGCAGGGACACCTCCCACTAGTACAGCTCACTCAAGGCCTCCTCCAACCTGGCCTTGAACACATCCAGGGAGGGAGCAGCCACAGCCTCCCTGGGCAACCTGTTCTAGTGCCTCACCACCCTCACTGCAAACAACTTCCTCCTGTCATGTAGTCTAAATCTTCCCTCTGCCACTTCAAACCCATTGCCCCTTGTCCTGTCATTGCAAGACCTTGTCAATAGTCCCTCCCCAGCCTTCCTGTAGGCCCCCTTCAGGTACTGGAAGACTACTCTAAGGTCTCCTGGAAGCTTTCTCTTCTCCAGGCTGCAGAGCCCCAACTGTCTCAGTCTGTCCTCATAGCAGAGCTGCTGCAGCCCTCTGATCATCTCTGTGGCCTCCTCCGGACCCGCTCCAACACTTCCATGTCCTTCCTGTGCTGAGGGCTCCAGAACTGCACACACTAATCTCATGTAGTGCTCCTTAAGGCAACATAAGGGGTACAGCCTGGTCTTCAAATAGTTTAGTGAGAGACAAGGATTCCTCCTTTTGCTTTGTTGGAAAATGATGAGTCTGAAGCATATTTGTCAATATTTTGTAGAATTGAAGCCTCTAATTATTTTTCCATCATGCACAGAACAACATCTTTGGAAACCATAACAGCAGCTATTACTGTCATGCCTCTGGCTTGGAAGATGGGAGTCATCCAGTGGGAGAACAGGAGTTACCTTCTCAGTGTTGCCACTGAGTCATATTGATTACTCTGTCTACTTAAAGCTCTTCATATTGAAAAGATCTTCTTTCTCTTACCTCACAAAACAAAGTTTCAGTTGCACATCTCCTCTGGCAATGTTAGTACTCTAACCTCACTGTCCAGTTTCATTCATTTATCTACTCAGAACAAACATTTCTCATTTATGTAATTGTACTTAAGGTATTAGGATCATAGTACAGGTATTTCCTTTTTGTACTAGTCAGTCTTCTTAACTGACACAAAGGAAAAACATAAATACATGAGGGGGAAAAAAAAAGGCAGGTTGCTCAGTTATATGTGAATACAGGAAGTGCACACTGCTGATTTGCAGCTGACAGGCAGCATTAAAACTTGGATTGGCAAACATTTCTAAAGCAGTATTTCTTTGTGTAGATTTAATCATATCTAAAGCTTTGCTTTAAAGAACTATCTTTTGAGAATATTTTTTGGGGACCTAAGACACACCTCAGGAGTGAAATTCATCATTTAGACTTCAACCTAATCTGTTAATGGTTTATTTATGCTACTGTATAAAGTTTCCCATTCTTCTTTCAGTACATTCCACCCCTCTAGCTTCACATTTTTCATGCAAAACATGACACTAACCTATAGTCCTTTTGTTCCCCACACAAAGATTTCTAACTACTTCCTTGTTAACAAACACAGAATCATGGAATTGTTTTGGCTGGAAAAGATCTCTAAGATCAACCAGTCCAAATATTGACCTAACACCACTGTGGTCATTAAACCACGTTCCAAAGCGCTGTGTCTAAAAGTTTTTCACCATCTCCAGGGACAGTGACTCCACCACATCCCTGCACAGCCTATTTCAATGCCCAACCACTCTTTCAGTAAAGAAGGTTTTCCTAATATCCACTCTAAACCTTCCCTGGTGCAGCTTGAGGCCGTTTCCTCTCATTCTGCCACTTGATACTAGGAAGAAAAAAAAAAAAAAAAAAGAGACCAGCATCCACCTGCTTTCAGGTAGTTGTAGAGAACAATGTCCCTTAGAGCCTGCTATTCTCTACAATAGAGACAATCCCACTTCCCTCAGCCACTCTCCTCAGGAGATTTGCGCTAGAGTCCTTTCCCCAGCTTTGTTGCCCTTCCCTGGACACGCTCCCGGATCTCAATGTCCTGTATCATTACGTCTCATAATTTTTAGGTGCAGACACAAAAACATCTCTTGCTTGCAGTTCCCAGAGAAACAAAAGCAGCAGCAGGAGAAAGAAAAGGTATTCTAACAGACTTCCATAACCTCTATATAGCTTAGTCACTTTTATCCTTCCCTCTAACCCACAGGTCATCTAAAATCTCTACCCGTCCACCCTATAATGTGCCTCACATAAACCCAAGGTCCACTCTAACCCACTAATACCTTCCCAGATAACTCCTCCTCCCTCCTCTGTTCCTTATGACTCTAGCTAGGCCAGCAGGACATAGTGCAGCCAGTGTGTGGCTGCATTGGGTGGGTGACAGGGTTATACAGATGGTCCGGGTAATACAGATTTCCTGACTGTGGGGTGGGTTAAGGTACTGAACAGCTATAAATGCTGAGCTCTTTTGGCTTTGCTTCCTTCATCTAAACCATTGTCAGTTTCCAGAAGCCATGGTGGAAGCTGATGGTTTTGGGACATTGTATCAAAGTAATTGAGTTGCAGGTGGTGGCTGGGTTCAGAAATTATTACTGACAGTCAACAGACGGAGTATTTTCACAAGTGTATTTTTCAGGCCACTAAGCTAAAATGTGATATTGGAAGCTGTGGAACTGTTTTAAAGGAAGGAAAATGAGCATGGTTATGAATTGTATGGTTTTCAATATTGTAACAATGAAACTAAGTGCCAGCTTTCTCTCTTTGTATTGCATTCAAAACTGCTCAGCTGAGAAGTGAACTTAGCAGTGGATGGCAAGCTGCTGTAATAGAAGCCACACACTGTGCAAAAACTGGTGCTACTTTTTTGAAGTTTCAGTTGTCTATCCAAATAAAATCATCTGGTGCAAATGTGCATGAGGAAGCATATGGTATGTAAATAAATAGCAGGAGGCTTGTGCTAAACAAACTTTCACTCTCTCTCTTCCCCCCTTTCTTTCCTCCTTTCCATGTTGACCTTAAACATACTTGGAAGGAAAAAATATTTCTCACCTATGTGCTTATATGTTGTAAGAAATTATAATGTCCAGTCCAGTGAGGTAAAGATCTCTGTTGTTTTTCTGAGCAACAGTTAACATCAATTACACCCAGCCTCCTCAGTTCTATATATCTTTTCCTAGCATATAGATGCCAGGAATGTATTTAATTAGATGAGGAGAGACAAAAGAAAACACACAGCACCACAGGATTATGAGATCTCTCTGAGGGTCTTTTCTTTGCTGTGTACTCCTGATTTCTAGCAGTAAGGGAGAAAATTAGTCTTAGTGGGTGTTTTTTTTTTTCTTATCTACCCACTTTAGTAACAGACAGGAAAGTGTACAGGACTGTGAAAGTCTCAACTCTTTTCAATCAGCTGAAGGAAATCAAAGAAAGAGCTAAAAGAGGGCTTCATCTCCTCCTTTGTGATCCCCATTCACTGCACAAAGACCATGAGTGAACTCAGTTCAGCAATGCATGTCCATATCTTTATTTGCATGCTTAAGTTCTAACAAAGCCTATGTGTGGACTACAGTTACTGGGAAAGATTATTCCTGTCCTTCATACCCCATGAAGTATTAGTGCTGAAGCAAGCTCAGCAGTGACATTACTAAGAGTTCAATGATTCAGAGACAGCTGAGATGTGTATTTGTCTGCCTTTGGGGGAATTTATTTTATTACTGTTTCCATTAGGCAGTATGGTGGTTGTAATACATGTCTGTCAGCTGAAGGTACCTTAAAAGTGCTGCCCATCCTTCAACATATGATATTCCTGCAAGTTCAAAAGCTTTATGGGTTTGAGTTTAAGTAAAGCAGTATAGTCTACATTATCACAATGCTACATAGAATCATAGAGTAGTAAGGTTGGAAGGGACCTCAAGGATCATCTAGTTCCAACCAAATGCCATAGGCAGGGACACCTCCCACCTGTGCCAGTGCCTCACTATCCTCACTGCAAAGAACTTCCTCATAACATCCAGTCTAAATCTTCCCTCTACCAGTTCAAACCCATTGCCTCTTGTCCTGTCATTACAAGATCTTATCAATAGTCCCTCCCCAGCCTTCCTGTAGGCCCCCTTCAGATACTGGAAGGCTACTATCAGGTCTCCTTGAAGCCTTCTCGCATCTGAGCATGGTAAGAAAAACTATACTAAAATACCTAAATTTAGTTAGAAGAACTAAATATATATTAGCCTCTTGCCACACTGCCCATTAAAAAAAAAAAAAAAAAAGAAGAGAAAGACTGTTATGAGAGGATTGAGAGAAATGCCGACTAATCTCACGTTTCTGCTCAAGACAGAAAAGATCCTGCTTAGGTTTACATCTTGGTGACTCACTTTGTGGAAGGAAAAAAGAACTGATTCTGCTTTTTCAGAGAAGCACACTATGTGCAGTGTCATCACTACGTCAACAATTCACATTTGTTTTACTGCACAAAAGGAGTTTGAAATCAATTTCAAAGGCTGTACATTTGAAAAGCAGCCAGCTGGCTTTTCAGTACTCCGAATGTGGTTGTCTTTATGTTACCAAGCAAGTAGATAGACAACTGAATGTAAAGAGAATTCACAGCAGTTAACAAGCAAATTTCCCATTGTCCCACTAAACAAAAAATATTTCCACATATCACTCCCCTCAAAAGAGCCTTTTCATGATACTTCTTACACAAAAAGTCTACTTATTTCTGTACCCCTTTAATATATTTGTTTGTTGAAAATCAGTCTTTCAAAGAGCTATCTAAACGTGTCACAATGGGCAACATAAGGCAATGGAAGGTTTATTTTCTTTCAAACACTGCAATAAGGCATCTGCTGAACCCTGGCAAAAGATTCAGAGACATGTTTAATTCTGCAAGACATTCTTATGGTACAGTGCAACTACATGAAAAGAAAACAATTCAGTCTCAAATCAGACTCACAAAGGTGTACATTTGGTATCATCTGCTATCTGTCACAGAGACAGTATCGCATCTCAGAATCTGGCTCACCTGGATTTTCAGTCTGGTTACTTCTGAAGACTCTTTGGAAGGTTCATATCAATGCAGAATGGAGAAACTCTCTCCTTAACACATAAAGTTCACTTGAGAAGATTGAGGGCAATGCTACTCTTTACTCCAGGATGCTGGTACTATGTATAGCCATATTATATAGTCAATACGCACAGGCATTTGGCCTCTTCTTAGACTAACCAGACTAGCTGAGATGAAATTGGATGCTTCATCTAACAGTTTCTAAAGCTGTTCTCAGATGGGCTAGCAGGAAGCTGCCACCTTAAAAATCTGTACTTGCAATTTGCTTCTATTCACATTTCATGAAAAGTGGAATATGGCAGGTATCACAGAAGACCTCACCACGCAACAACAAACCAGTCCACTTCTTGACTGTCAAGGATCAGGTATAAACTGTTACATTCTTTTGTTGTTGCTTGCTTGGGTTTGTTTTTTGTTTGGTTTTGGGTTATTTGGGTGGGGGTGGTTTTTTTTGTTTTTTGGGGTTTTTTGTTACTGTTTTTAATGTCTTATCCAATACTTCCGTGTATGTTTTTTTCACCTTTCTCACTTCCCCTCTATATTTTCACTTGCATTATCTTGCCAGTTAGCTTCCTCCTTCACGTTTCTTTCAAAACACAAGATACAAGATTAAAATTTTCAGTCTGATTAAATAACAAAGGAGGAACCAAGCACGTCAGTTATAATGAAAACAGGGCAAAAGACCAGGAGGTTTCTAAGGTATTTCAGATTGCAAGTTGTGTTCAAAGAAATAAGTAAATGCAATCAGATGAAATTAAGGCAACATTTCTATTCTATTCTTCAGTATACATATTATTAATAACTGTCATCAAGTTATTGCTGCAATATGAACATGCAACATAGTAATCATCTCACATATGAGATTTTTTTAATAAAAATTGGGATTAGTCCATGAAATTTTAAATAACATAAGCAAATTATTTGCCATTTTTCTAGGAAAAAAAAAAAAGATGGAAAGGAAACAAGAATCAGCATTTTAGCATTCAGATAATTTTATCACAGGATGTTAGGGATTGGAAAGGGCCTCTGAAGATTATCAAGTCCAACCACCCTGCCAGAGTAGGACCATAATCTAGTGCAGGCCACACAGGAAAGCATCCAGACAGGGCTGGAAAGTCTGCAGGGAAGAAGACTCCACAATCTATATGGGCAGCTTGTGCCAGGGCTCTATGACCCTTACAGTAAAGAAGTTCTTCCTCATGTTGAGGTGTAACTTCCTGTGATGTAGTTTATACCCACTGCCCCTTGTCCTACCACAGGGTGCAACTGAGAAGAGTTTGTCCCCTCCCTCTTGATCCCCAGTCCTCAGATATTTAGAAACACTGATTAGATCCCCTCTAAGTCTTCTCTTCACCAGCCCATAAAGCCCCAGGTCCCTCAGCCTCTCCTCACAGGGCAGTGCTCCAGCCCCTTAATCATATTTATAACAGCAGGGAAATGCACATGTGAGCAAACATACATCCATACATACAGGTTTACACAAGTGGCTTGGAAAATGGTATGCCCTGTGTAAAGCAATTACCTCAGCTGAGCTCTTGCTTACGTTGTAGTTGTGAAGTTCACATTTATGTCTGCTATTGCTAGTACAAAAAGGAAGTTTACATAAGATGATAAGAACACAAAGTGAGAAAAAAAAGAGAATGTTAAGACTATTTACTCATATACTTACTGATCTAGTATTATTACAAAAAGCAGGTTAAGTGAATGGTTTTCAATATACATTAAAAATATTCACTTTCCAATTCCTGTGAGGAGATGCATGAAAGGTACTAGCCCTGAATTTAAAGGTGAGGTAGAAAATGCAAAAGCTAAAAAGTGAATAAAAAGAATTTGTCTAAAACAAAACTTGCTTTGGCTCCCTTCAAAACATATTGATGCATAATATATTACAGAGATGTTTAATACATGTAAAATAGAATCATAGAATCACCAGGGTTGAAATGGACCTCAAGGGTCATTTTAGTTCCAAACCCCCTGCCATGGGCAGGGACACCTCACACTAGATTGGGTTGCTCATAGCCTCATCCAGCCTAGCCTTAAAGACCTCCAGGGATACGGCTTCCAACAAAACACCCACAGAAACAAACAAACAAAACAAAACCCCAAGACAAAATTACAAATGTGTTAACACTTGCAATGTTTTGAGGGGTTTTTTTTAGTCAGGCTGCTTCATAAAACAAAAGGAGGACACTGTATTTGATCCCAGAAGCTGAACTGGTTTTTACTTCCGATAACTTGGAAATTTTTAATGTTTTGTCATGGCATTGTAGATTGATTTTATATTTTGTCTAATCCATGACAAGAAAAGAATTCTCTATATCTTGCATAATTGCTGTAGAAACAGCAGCTACCCTCATAGCACCACCAAGGTTGAAGGAATATAACACACTGTGCAACAAAGGAATTGCTGTTTAAAATGGATCATTTCCACTCTCCCAATAGTGCAGTGTTACTAAACTCTGACATCACTCTGCGTAACACACAGACTTGTTAGGAGAACAATATGTTAAAAATAAAGAAACATAAGCAGAGAAAGCAAAGAATTCAAACTGAGGACAAGTAGCAAAGGTCATCATGAAAACAGGCAAAACCTCAGAGATCTGGCACTACAATAGTGAGGCCAAGGGAAAACACAGAGTGAAAGTGCAGGCCTGATTGAGACCATGATAAGCTCTGAGTGGCTCTGATGATACAAGCTTGTTTAACACGAAGAACAGAAGTGCAATTCATACGCCTGAATAAGCCAGCTAATCTTGTTAGGGTATGCATTCATGTAAAATTAGTCTCTGCATCTCTGTCTGAAAGAAGCACTTAGACCTTTTTAATTTTTATGGCCGCCGGCAGCAAACGATTGTAATCGTTTAACAATCAGACCCTTTGCAATTCAGATCTCTTCGTAAGGCCGCCGCAGTCCACACTTCCAACCCAACAATGGTCAAACTGAACTCATTTGTTTTGACTCCCTAAGTCCTATGCTTCCCATTATTGGAATACATTTCTCTGGTAGACCTTACACACACACACTGTGTCAGCTACAATTCTGTCCATTGCACGACAAAGCCTGATAAACCGTGGCAACACAGAAAGCCTGCTGCCTGAAGTTGCAACATGATCACATCATTATTGACCACGTTCTCTTGACCTTTCTACTGCTAGTTCAGGGCCTCATCTTATGATTATTCAATGATTTAGTTATAAAGGACTTCAGTACATATTATGTATTTTTAAATATAAACATTTATTCAAGAGTAGAGTGTGTCACAGTAACTTAAAATCTGACTGGGGAATCTAAGCGTTCATTATCACAGTAGCTTTGCTGCTGGGCTTTTGTAGATTATCTGGCCCACGGGATTTCAGCAATGGGATGGGTAAGTAACTGAATAAGCAAAATCTGCCTTGATCTTTCAGAGAAACTTAAAAACTAACCCTATTGAAACAAACTAAAACAAATTGCAAATTTTTATTAAATGAGGTAACTTTGCATGCTTGCAAGATAGGAAGGAAATCATACTTGCCATTAGAACAGAGGGCATTTCATAAGAGGAATAAAACAAACTGTAAGAAGGAATCTTTATTACTCCAAGTGTTAAAAGTGCTTTTTCGCATACTCACTGCAGATACCAAGATACAGATAATTAGGATATGCAGGTTAATGTTGCTACTAATTCAAAGGAGCAGGTTAATACAACATGACTTATCACTGCTTCAAAGGGAAAACATTTTGCTAAGCTGATATACAATCTCTTTGTTAAAACACAAGCAAAGAGCTGAAGAGTTCTCTCATAACAGTGACCCCAATGGAAAACCAGGACACCCTTCATCCAAAGGCAACGAAAGGATTCCTCAGTGAAACAGTGAGAGAGCTCAATATTCCAATACAATAGAAAGACATGAAACATCCATTGAATATCTGCACTGCCTTCGTCTACCCCCACTGTACTGAACTATGCTTCATTGTTCTCTACCGCACTTGTGTAGGTAGATATGAAGCACCTTTGTCACCCTGTGCCAATGCTGCTCAACTATTACCTTAAAGATCTGTCAAGAGAGAAGTCACACAAACTTCATATCCTCTAAATCCATTCAATGTAGCTATGGCTACATTTTTCATGTGCAACAATTCCATTCGGTGGTTGTCTTCAGCCTGCTCTTGAACTTTTGACTCTTTTCTACTGTTTGTGGAGGAAAATTTTAACAAATGCAAAACTACTGCAGCGAGAGAGGATGAGAGAATAAAACTGAGGCTCCAAACATTTAGGAAAATCTGACTGCGTGGCAAATGGATGTAAGATCAATAACAGAGAGACAGAAAGAAACACATTACACAAACACATTGAGAAATATTCCAGATGTCAGCAACACTAAGCCTCACACGACAGATAACAAATGCAGGAGTATGCTCATGCTTTGATGTTCAGCTCTACTTTGGGCTGAAGGTTGTTACTATTCTCTTTTTAGCAAATACTATTTGTTACTACAGATTTGAATACCGTGGGTTTTCCTATCGTATTCTGCAAGTAACACAGAGAGTTTGCCAAGTTAAAATTGGATATTTCCTCACAAGCATTTATTTCTGAAGGTAAAATCCAGTTGAAGGTGGCATCATTTTATACTTACCAACTTCATACTACAATGATAAACATATTATTTACAAGTCTTGTTTTTCATTTTAGATCGCTCAGATGTTTCCTTGTGCAGGTTATAATATAATTTAGATTGAAATGAAAATGAATCTGCAGAATAATCATTATAACATTTTTACAGAAGAAAAATTCGCTAGATCATAGAATCATAGAATGGTAGGTTTAAAATAAGAGGTAGGCTTGGGAGTGGTCTGAACTACAAACTGCATTGTATTCTTCAAAGGAATCATACCCGACTGACATAAAGCATAGCAGGAGGTAGAGAACAGCTGCAATACAGTCTCTGCACACATCTTACAGTATTGTAGCACTTGTGGATCTCAAAGTTTTTCAAAGACTGAAATACATTATAAACTAAGTCTTCTAAAGGGCAAAGTCTTAACTAAATCAACAGGAACCATAGAATCATAGACGATAAGGTTGGAAGGGACCTCAAGGATCATCTAGTNGAACTAGTCCTATCAGCTAGTCTAAATCTTCCCTCTTCCACTTAAACCCATTACCCCTTGTCCTGTCATTACAAGACCTTGTAATCAGACCCTCCCCAGCCTTCCTGTAGGCCCCCTTCAGATACTGGAAGGCTACTATCAGGTCTCCTGGAAGCCTTCTCTCCTCCTGGCTGCAGAGCCCCAACTCTCTCAGCCTGTCCTCACAGCAGAGCTGCTGCAGCCCTCTGATCATCTTCGTGGCCTCCTCTGGACCCACTCCAACACTTCTATGTCCTTCCTAATCCCTTTTGCCTTTCAAGACCACCATGGCAATGAAGGCTGAGAACAATCACAACACTTGAAGCCACAAAGTAAGCCATAACATGTCTGTTATGAGACGAAATTTTTAGCAGGCATTTCCATTAAAAGTATATTAAAAAAAAATTGTTTATGTTAATAGAAAGTGCCTCAGTCTAAACACAAAAGATTCTGTCCCATTCTGAGTCCTCACTACTTATTGCAAGTGAAAAAAGTATACTTGCTGGAGCCACTGCCATGCATGTGGTGAGATGGACTTTAAAAATCTCAAAATCATGGCTGGTTTTCCAGTTTTAGGAGTATCTATTCTACCAAAAGCCACAGTATCCTCTATGATTCAAGTCCTGCTACTTGGACAGAATAGAAGTAACGTGTAAATTACATTAAAGCAGAACTATTAGATTATGATTCCTTTTTATTTGTGGGTTTTGACCCCTTCACCCTCCTTCCCTCACAAGGATGCTTCAGGATTCTCTTTGTCAGTCCTGCTTATTGCATCTATGCACAGAGTGGCTTGTTGGCTCCTGACGAACACATGTGTAGGTGTGCCGGTCTCTCGGGACCGGCAGGGAGAAGCAGTATGGGTCACTGTACACTAACCATCCACTTATTCTCCTGACATTTGCTGACATTAATTATCTCTGAAATTTCTCCTTTTTTATGCAGTAAGTCTGACATTGACCAATGGATGACAACTTTTAGGAAGACAGAAAGGACAGAGGAAGGAAGATCCCTATTTCTTCAGGCAAACAATTTGTGAGAAGGTTCTCTGAAGTCACATATTAGACAATATTCCTTGAAGTACTCATAGTTCCTCATTCAGTTCAGCAGTGATACTCCAGAGCTGGGTGATTCAGAGTGACAGGAAACCCCATGAAGTTTCAGACTGGCACTGACAGCCTGCGTAATGATACCAGCTCACGTCTGTTGAACAGCAAAGGTCTGAACTGACAGACCCTGACCCCTGCCACCGCTGTGCTGCTGGAAGCTACAAGACAGCTGGAATGGTCTGCTGGCATATGAAAGCCTCTCAGTACAGATCAGATGTTTTGTGCAAAAAGATCACTTTTTGGCTTTAACTAGGAATGCAAATCTCTCCATTTGTGTCTCTGCTACATGCATATACTAAAGAACTGTGGAAATCGGAGAATGAAAACCTGAATATATATGATAGTAACTTTTGATATGTAACATCTGCAACACATTTATCTAACAATTTGTGTTCTAATCTCCCCACCATTTGTTTCATGAAAGGACTAGAATGTCCAGATTCTGTTTTAACCATAAGAAACACCAGTATCCTAGACTTTCTGCCACCAGCATTCTTCTGCCTGTCTGGATTTATCAAAGAATGCAAGCTGGTAGCAATATTCCACATATGTTCACTTTGTATAATCCTCCAAAAAAAAAA
>VWZE01011248.1:73859-86084 GCA_013396675.1 Eubucco bourcierii
AACTGGACACAGGACTCAAGGTGTGGCCTAACCAGTGCAGAGTCCAGGGGGAGAATGACCTCCCTGCTCCTGCTAGCCACACTATTCCTGATACAATAGACCCATTCCAATCCAAACCATCTATGATTCTATGACATCTTTTATAGACCCCTTCCAATCCAAACCAACTATGATTCTATATGACACAAGACACATAGACACACACAAAACACTTTTTGTGTGCCTGTGTGGGAGGAGGAAGAATATGTCTACATGTGCATGCTTTTGAATTAAAGGTAAAAATTCTTTAAGACAGCTGGCTGAATGAATAGAAAGAAGGGTATGTGAGCAGCAACTGCTTTACCTTATGAAGGACAAGCACTCAGCTCAAACCCTTCAGCTACAAACTGCATTGTGTATAATCCCATCAGTAGGAGTTTGTTAGTGACCTCAGTGCAATCTTGTCAGCAAAAAGAAAAGTTCGACACGCTATTAATAAAAAATCATTTGGATGCAAATTTAATCTGCAGTGTGGTGACTTTCAGTCAGAAGAAGTTTATGAGACAAAACCTTCAAGCCACTACAAAACTGGCAGGCAACCTATCAAGCTTTCCAGCAAAATGATCTATGAACAGATTCTCTTGTACCCATTCTCAGCAGAAGATTGAATGAATACTTCAGATATGAAACACGCAGAGAGAACAAATCATATTCTCTTCAAATTTTTTATTTAGTAAATCTAAGTGATAGATCTTTTTATATCTATATATAAAGAAGGAAAACAGAGTCAGATTGAAACTTCATGGATTGGCTCTTGGGTGAATTCTGGGTATAAAATGCAAGAAGCCTAACAAATCTTTTGGGAGAAAATGACAGCTCTCGGTTTTTCATTCAGTGAACTAAGAGGTGAAATTCCACTAAGAAAGGTACTGGTAGAAAGATTTGTGAGTCTTCAGAGGGGAAAGAGGGATGAGAGATTAAAACCTAGAGTACATATCTGATCTATCTACGTAGTGCAAGGCTCTTCTAAAAAATGCCTTGTTGCTTCTAAACTTTGCAATACTTGTGAATTCCTTTAACTTATTTGACAAACGAATACATCTTGCTCTTTGTCTACTCCTGCATGAGTTTCCATGCTTACCTGCAAATGGTATCCAGCTCTCTAAGCAGGAACTTGAGGTCTTGGTATCCACACAAATGATCCAAATGTTTCCTTGTTTGTTTCTCAAGGAAGGTAGTGAGGTAGGAATAATGGTTTGGGAGTCATCTCACCATCCTCTGTATTAATCCTCTCAAGGATAAAGCTCTCTCATATGAGCAATATTTCACTATCTTGCTTCAGTCTTTCTTAAATCCTTTTCTTAAATATGATGGATCCATGGGAGTGCTGGGTGGGGTAAGGTGTCAAGAGATGCCAGGCAGGATACTGTTCATGTTCTTTTGCTCAGTTTCACTGATCTTTTTGAAACTATGAAATAAAAGAATGATACTTCCCACTGTCTTTCAATGGAGAAAGTGAATAACTTTGATGGTATAAGGTGAGGGAGAGTCTATCTGCTGTTTCTCACTCCTTCATAAGGCAGAAAATAAGAAGAAAGTCTCAGTCAGAAGTTAAAGTATAAATATAGAGACTAAAAAAGCCTTAGAAAATGAGTGTGTTGAGAGGTAGCAATGTAAGTAGGAAGATCAGAACCCAAACTTCATTTTTAGTGAAAAAAAAAACCATGCCAAAACTCAGATTCCTTCTAGGGAAAAAATACTTCAATTAATTAAATTAAAAGACTAATAGATATGGGGATAGGGATGTTAAATGCAGTGTTAACAAACATCCTTTAAATTGTCTTCCAGAAGACTTTGTTTATCTATTTTGATACTTCTATCTCTCTTAAAATGTGTACAATAACAGGCTGCATTGAAATGAACTTGTTTATTTGATCAGTGTTCTGAGCAGTGGAAAGCAAATATTTCCTCAATGAGCAATGAAGTAGGAAAGAAACTCGAAGAGAAAGCATCTGAATTTATGGGGAAATTGAGACATTCCCACTATACAGTCTAAACAACTTGCTCTTGCTTTGTATTGGATTGAGGCCATGCTACATTCAATTTGGAATAAATAATGACCCAATTTAGCCAAGCACTGAAGTCAGAAGGCAAAAAATGGACAAAGTTCTGAATTTTCACCTACACAGAGGTCTATGAAAACTTAAAAAAAAAAAAAAAAATTTGCTTACCTCAACAGCCTCATAAAATACATTACTAAAAGATCTCAAAATGGACAGGGAAGTTTCTCCTCCTCTAAATGAAAACAGAGTGAGATGAACAATAAATGGACGCACAGCCATTAACTCTGTGCTTTTTCCTGTTTCTTTGTGTTGCTGCATCTCATTTCTCACTGCAGTCTGTGTCCATACTGAAGGTAATATCTAAAAAGTCAAACAGCCCTATCTTTTAAGCATGATGAAAGAGACAAAAAGCTCATCTGCTTAAATTAGTGGGCTTTAAAAGCAGGTACCCCAGAATCCTTTTCAACACTAGATTGCTTTCTGTTTCTATGTTAGTCATACAATTTATTTCTAACACTTCATTCCGAAACCTTAGAAAATAACACTATCTGTAAGAACGAGTTCTCTGATCTAGATTAAAAGAAAATACTACCTGGAACATCATCAAAACCTTGGATTTGACATGAACTGCTGCTGCTGACTTGAAATAGGAGGTTGAAGATAAAGGAGATTTGCTTAAATGTTACAATTCATAATGCTACCTCACTCGGGGTACAGTTTCACACCTCATTTAAAACAAGAATATATATTTGCCCAATTCTGAAATCAAACAAAGAACACATCTGAATGAGAAGCAATTAAATTTCCTTAGTTTCATTGAAGGAAACCCAAGGACTAGAACTGAAGCATGAACCTCTGATAGTAGTAATCCATTTGCCAAGTATTTCTTTCTATTTTGCTCTTCCAATGTAGATAGTTTGTGCATATGTTGGACTGACCAGTCAGCTTATATGAGTATTCATACAGTCTTAGAAATACTTTTGATGACATTGGGGGAAGAAAACCTGGAAAACTTCAAAAAACTTTGTCTGTGAGATTGTGCACTTTCTAGGATGATGCCTATGACTACATCAAAAGGGCTGTATTTCAAACAGTTAGGAGTAACCATGGGAAACAGACTTCACCCCCTCAGATCTGTAACCACATAGACTCATAGCTGTTCTTGAGCACACCCTCACAGCTGTTCTTGAGCACACCCTCACAGCTGTTCTTGAGCACACCCATAAAAGCAACTCCATCAACATAAAATAAATCAACAAACTGCTTCCATCACAGAAGAATTTTATGCAGAACTATTAATAAGTTTTGAGGAAAAAAAGTTCAAATGGAAAATTAATAAGTTGAAGAGAATACTGTAGTTTAAGGTAACTTTCCTTTCTATTTTGCAAGTAATAACAAATACATGAACACTTGCCCTGAGAGGGAGAATATGTTGAACAATATTCCTGAAATTGAAAAACAGCCTAAATGAAATAATGACAATAAAATACATTTTTTTTCTTTGTAGCAGCAGTTCAAAGCTAAAACTGGGCATATAATATCAGTTCAGTGAGGGAAAGTTACCAGCACTAAGTTACCCAGCACTTTTAGAGCATTTATAAACTTACTGAGATCTACAATAAAACAGAAAAAAAACAACCCACAAAACCATCCAACACCAAATCCCCCCCCAATTATTTAAACATTCATAGTGCCAGCATATTAAGAAAACTTAATTACTTTTAAAAATCTTTTATATTGCTTTTTAAAACCTAGATTACAGCACCATTAAGCAAGTGCTTAAGTTTGCAAAAAAAAAAACAACCCCAAACAACCCAAAATTACATGCTTGAAGATGAAAAATAATTACAAACAAAATGAAATACGACAACTATCAGCATGCATGGCTGAATCATGCTATATACACTTAGCAGTATACATGAAGCAAGCTTAGTCTTGTCCAAGTTGAATCATTTTTTAAGCAGGTAATAACAAATGTTTGGGTCAGATATTCCAGCATACCTACAATGACTTTAAAACGAAAGAATAAAGGTGACCTTATGTGTGGGTGTTTATTGAAGAGCTCCAGTTGTGCCATGGTTTTAATGTTAGACCTACTGATGTTAATAGAGATATCATTTGGTTTAAAATATTTTTTTTTTATTACAAACAAACAAAAAAGACTAGGAAAAAAAAGGAAGAAAATATAAGATCTCTGCAGAATGAGTTACCTCCTACTTTGTTCCAATGACTGCCAACACAGCCTAAGTAACAGTGTCATACAGCTTCCTACAAGTTTGAGATGCTACACTATGACTTTCTGAGCTTACCAATGTTTTTCCATTACTCTTTTCAGACTGCTGAGACCATTGGAGTGCCCTGAAGAGCATAACTAGCCAGGCAAAAGATGTGGCATCCCTCTGTACTCAGTATTGGTGCAGACTCACCTTGACTACTGTATGTAATTCTGGGCCCTAAAATTTAAGAATGATATGAATGTCCTTGAATGAATTCAGAGGCAAGTAAGAAAGAGGACATCCCTTCCTTCATCAGCTAAGGACCAGCTAAGCATTTTGGGTTTGTCTAGATTGGAGAAAAGAAGGCTAAGGGGCCACCTCACTGATCTCTACAATTTTCTGAGGGGAGGAAGTCAAGAGTGAGGTGGTGAGCCCTTCTCTTTGGTACCCACTGATAGGACATGTGGGAATCATCAGAAGGTTCAGATTTGACACTAGGGAGGATTTATTTACAGTGTTGTAAAACACTGGAACAGGTTTCCCAGTGTGGCCAGTGCCTTAAGCCTGTCAGTGTTTAAGAGGCATTTGGACAATATAGAATGGTAAGGTTGGAAGGGACCTCAAGGATCATCTAGTTCCAACCCCCTGCCATAGGCAGGGACACCTCCCACTAGTACAGGTCACTCAAGGCCTCATCCAATCTGGCCTTGAACACCTCCAGGGAGGGATCAACCACAACCTCCCTGGGCAACCTGTGCCAGTGTCTCACCATCCTCACTGTAACGAATTTCCTTCATAACATACCTTAACTTGGTCTGCTCTGAATTGGTCAGGCTAGATGATTCTTCTAAGTCCCTTCCCACTGAAATACTCTTGATATTCCACCAAAAAGAAAATGTAGCTTTCCACAACCATATGCTGCAATGTCTACAATTTATGACAAGAGGAAGTTTTGCTCTTCAGTATAAAAAGTCCTTGGTTTTAAAAAAAAAAAAAAAAAAGAAAGTTTATAGGAATATTTGCATTGTGTGTACTGGATAAAGTGTGTGGGAAGGTGTAATTGTTTATCAAAGCTCTCAATTTATTCTGAAAGATAAAGCTACTGCAATAATCTTAAAGTTATTAATACCTCTCTCCGTCGAGAAGCCCAACAGGTTTGTTTGATTTTCCAAACGACAGCGGCTACCAGCAGTAAGGATAAGAAACAACTGCAATTACAAACAAACAAAAAATAAATAAAAAATAAATCATAAATGTAGCATAATGGTCTGAAAAAGCTCATATCTTCAGGGTATCAAAGGTAATGAAATACATTAAAGTGTGGAGGAAAACTAAACTCTACCAGGATGTCAAACAAAGTTTACCTATTTGAGTTCAAAGACCAAAGAGAATGCACACCTCTTTTTTTGTGGTTGTCTCCACAAAATGCTACTGACTCCATTACCTGGAGATAAACTCCATTACAATCCTCCACGTACTCAGAATGGGTTCAACAAATATGCAATGCACGTTCAACATTTAAGAGATGGAAAACCAGGTTGAACTACAGCAAAAAGTTATACCAGTTTATATTTCACTTACTGAATTGAATTCTGAATCATTTCCTGGGGGGCAGGAAGGATACCTACTAAGGGAGGTACAACACGTTCGAGGAATCAGGTTTGCATATGACAACAAGTCTTTTTTTTGGTCCAATTTGTGTGTTACTCTGGAAAGTATCTGCTATGAAAGTACCTGGATTTTCAAGCTGCATGAAGAACTTTCAGTCACTTTAGCAGATCTCCTGTACAGAGCGTTTTCAATTAATATAACCCTGTTAGCTGCTTAATTCAACTAGCTACCTGTAATACTTCTTTTCTTTTTTGTTTTGTTTTCCCAAAAAGCTTCAAAATGCATGCCTTTACTAATGTGTGAAATACCAAGAATTCCCTGAAGTAGTACAGTTCAGAGGAGCACCATGCATAAACGTAAAACATAATCATTATCCATGCAGTAACACCAATGTTTCCCTGTATCGTGCTGTAAACAGATCTGAAATTATAACCTGGAAGATGCATCTCCCAAAGCAACAGCTTATGGCATTCAATATTTATCCATAATATAGAGACTATTAGAAAGCTGTTTGCAGCAGCTGTAGTTTAACGTCACTGTTAAGGTAATGGAATGAAAGCACCCAATTACTCATCGGTCTGCAAGTAACAAAATCAGCTGAGTATTTGACACCAAAATGCACCATTGCTCTGACTCTATTCAAAAAAGTCACACAACCTTTCCTTGATGGTTAAAGTAACACAAATCCATACAGCTTGCTATCAGCATCTCGTTCACTTAAAACTCTCTTCACTACAAGCTTTCAAAATTCATTGTTATCAATTTCTTCTCTGAACGCCTTGGAGAAATCCTACCAGAGCAGCAACGACAAGTTTGAAAGAGAAAAGCATTCTAAATATATGATGTATACCAAATATATAAAGTGGCTTGGGCATAGAATCCTTAATTAAAATTAACAGTTTGGGTGTTCGGGTTTGGTTGTTGCTTTTTGCCTGTTTGTTTTAGTTTAGAAACTTAACACTGTCTGTGTTGCTGATTGCTTTGAACCTGAGAGGAAAAAAATATTAGTTAAAAGGACCTGTTTCTGGATGCAGAGTTTGACTTTCCTCTTAACAGGCAACGTAAACCACTTGCATTTTTTTAGCAGTTTTTTAATGATCTTTGGGACTTGGGGATCTTCATGGAAGGGAAGATATATTCTCTGTCTCTCCTTGTAGGGTCATTTTAAATACAGTGTTCAGCTTTTATTGAGTTTTGGCACAGATCCTTTAAAAAACAAAAAGGTACTTGGAATTTTGATTGGTTTTGATCAATGGATCAGAACAGTTTAGCATATCTAAGAACCACTCTGCCAATAACAAATTGTTAGAAGAGTCAACAATCTGTAATAAAAGGATATGAGGGGGCAAGTGCTGGTTCAAGAACCTCAGAGAATTCAGAAGAGAAATATCAACCTTACACTTTAATGAATCTCAGGGTAAATCTTTCTACGTGAGCCTTTGCTGAATAATATATAGCATCTCTCTATTTCTTACTAGAACAGTTTCTCTTAAGTGTTTCTTATGACTGAACAGCTAAGCAGCACAAAACACATGATGACAGAAATCAGCAGAGAACATTCACCATTTTGAGGAAAGAATCACTTCAGCTGATGCACTAATTTCACTTTTTAAAATTTCTCTTTGGCTGCCTCCCTACCTACAGGCTCCTCTGAAAGCAAGCACACATTGACAGTGAATTTTATTTGGCACCTAGAAAGAGCAGAACAAAACCCCACCCACTGATGACCAGATTAAATCCAGTTTTGCAGCAACATCTTTTAAGCTTTTTAAACCTACAAATACTATTTCCCAAAAACATTATCTCTACCATATCTTTAATGTCTAGGTAGGAACTGCAACAGATGCTCAGGGACAACATCGAAGTACTGACATGTGGCTGTAAATTAGCATGCTGTGCATGAAGGAATAGTAAACCATCTCACTCTTCTCCTCTACAGCCCTTCCAAAAGAAATAAATTAGGGAAACATCAGCAACTCTATTTAAAATTATGAACTCAAAGCTCCTAGAGTTTCAAAGAGATTAGTACATTCGAGAGAGCTGGAAACAAGAAACTAACAGAGCCTTCCGTTGTTCATTATGACCAGAACTGAATCTCTTTCCTTAGAAAATTATCTTTCACATTTGCTAATTTCTTTAACCAGTCTTTACAGCTAGCAGAATAAAAAATTGAGGGTTCTGCCTGAAAATCTTCAGACAAACTGTGTTTGTGCTCTGTACATCAATGGAGCTGGGTCTCACACACCGAATTTTCCTCTCATCAGTCATAACATTGCTTAGTTTGTGTGCAAAGTCAAACCCAGAAACGTGTTTCAAAACACACTCATATATATAATATTATAGATATTATCTAAGATATATAATTATTTATATAATACATATTACATAACTATATTAATATATAAGCATATTATATAATCTTATAGTAGCACATAATGTAAATATATAAAATACATAATATGTATATCATATATAATATATATTATCTAATACAAATAATTTGAAGTTGCTGCATTGAAAATATGAAATATTTACTTGAACATGTTTGTATGATTTTTTTTTTTTGGTAAGCAAACATGAAGTATATTACTTTTTTTTTAATAGAAATAATCAGAAGGGAGTTAAAAAGAAAAACCACAAACACTGAAATTCATGTTAATGAAGAGAAGATGTAGAAAATAGATTTTGTCAAACTAACCTAGTTTCAGGCTGTGGTGAGATAATAGCCTTGGTTTATTTAGGGCAATAAAAATTAAAGCTGACTGCAAAGGATCTCAGAATATTGAGTGACTTGGCAATAAAATAAGAGAATGAAATTCAGTGTCAATGAATTGAAGGCAATGTGGAGAAAAAACCCAAGCTAACTACAAATACAAAATGATAGGTTCTAAATTAGCAATTACCGCTCAAGAAAATGATCTCAAAGTCATTGAAGATAGTTCTTCGAACAAATCAACTGAAGGTTTAGTGGCAGTCAAGACAGAAAATAGGATGTTAGGAGAGATTAGAAAAGGCATAAAGGGAAAAAAACCCAGAAAGCATTGGGAAGCAAATACATAAATCTATAGGAAGTCTATATCTTGAAGCATCCATCACCTCATCTCAGAAACACTAAGCTGAATTTAAAAGGTATAACATAGTACAGTCAACTCAGACATGGGAATGGAATAGTGGTAGAAATAAATTCCTTGCAGTTTTGAAACAATAGAGAGTTGAGACATGATAGAGAATTAACATCATAGGGAAACATTCAAACAGCAGGACAAGTACAGATGGACGCTCTCCAATCTGCCAGCATACTTCTTAGCTCCTTCTTGTGTCAGAAATACAAGAGAAGAAAACAGAGCCAAAAATAGTATGGGAAAACAGAGATTAGTGTAGTGCAAAATAGATTAATTAAAACCTGGCTGCTGACAGCTAAAAACAGTCAAGAAGAGGATCAACATCAGAAAAGGAAATTCCTAGACATGTTTGCAAGATTCCCAGAGTACCAGATTCAGTCACTTTTGATAAGACTGTGATATATAATAGCTGAGAACTTTATGAATGACTCAAAGTGGGGAAAAAAAAAATAAAATGTTTAATAGTAAGGAAGGCAAAGAAATTATACAGCAGAATAATTGGTCAATTGTAGTTATTTCAGCAATCTTCATTTATTCAAACACAATCATTAAGTTGTGTTTATGAGGACAAAGAATCCAGGCCTCATTTACAGAGCAAAGGATACATATTCCCCTTGGACTGAACAAATTCCTGAAGTCATGTAGAGATTAGTGTGATCAACCTTTTTGATGAAACAAAAGGGTTAAAACAACCTTAAATACTCTGGTGCACAGTAGTAAACACCTTGGGAGATGGATCCATCACTCTGCAAGGTATTGCCAAAAAATGGTATTATTGGATTTGTTCTTGAAATTGTGGTTTAAATTCTGTTTTTAAGGAGGTTGGGAAAATGGAGAAAATAGAAAAATTAACACAAAAAAAAACAACCAAACATTGGAGAAAATATTTTACTGACAGTGATTTAACAAGCTCAATCATTTCACCTTTCAAAAAGATCAAGTGGTGACTTGCCTACAGTGTGTACAAGTTTCCATGGGGAAAAAAATGCCAAGGTTCTCAATCATCTATCACAGAAATGCATGGTAAGAAACAATGACTGGAATCAGTCACATCTGAATTAAATTCAGGCATTATTATGATTTATTTTCTTTATGATAAAATAATGCTACATGTTCTGAAAAAAAAATAAATGGACTGTGCTGCAATAACTAGATAATCTAAGACAGAGAAAATGGTTGGATGGAAAACAATGTGCTTACACAGACTCCTCCACATGGTCATAGATTTGGTCCACCATTTCCCACTCTTGTCCTGAGACTCTGAATGACATCCATATACACTGACAAATGCCTTTGCAACGCAGATGGCTTATGACACACTGACTCAGGGTACAGAATGAATGAGGACAAGTGCAGGGTCCTGCACCTGGGGAGGAATAACAACAGGTACCAGGACAGGTTGGTGGCTGTCCTGCTGAAAAGCAGTTCCATGGAGAAAGACCTTGGAGTCATGGTAGACAGCAAGTTCTGGGTGGGCCAGCAATGTGCCCTTGTGGCCAAGAGCCAATGGCATCCTGGAGTCCATCAAGTGTGTTCAGCAAGTCTAGTAAGGTTCTTCTCCCCATCTACTCTGCCCTAGTGAAACCACACCCAGAATACTGCATCCAGTTTTGTGCTCCCCAGTTCAGGGGAGACAGGGACCTGATGGAGAGAGTCCAACAGAGAGCCACGAGGCTGACTGGGGGACCTGAGCATCACCCTACATGCAAGGCGAGTTTGGAGGATCGGCAAGGGGAATGTGCTGGTTTGAAGCCAATTGGAATATTTTAATGAAAAAGATTATAGGCTGTGAAAAGCAATCAGTGGTGATGTCTACTTCACTCATAGGCTTGCTGAGATGTGTAAGAACAAGAACACAAATATTAATAAGATAGACTGTCTCTTGATTTTATCTGCTGTGTGTCTGCTGGCCTCTCTGCTGAGTAACCTAACTAATCACTCTGCTTCTAACCCCACTGGCCGACCCTCCAAACTCACCTTGCACGTAAGGCAAACCCTGGGGTGAGGCAGAGGAGTGGGGAGAAGGTGGAAGGGTGGTTAGGAGCCCCTCCTGGGGACACTGAATTCTGGAAGGGGAGTTGTGTTTCTGTATTACCTTTAACTTGTCTGTTTCTGTAAATATTCCTGTACATTGTGTATATACATGTTTATATATTGTGCTAAGCTGTAAATAGAGCTTCAGTCCTTAACTTCCATTCAGCTGAGTCTAGTCTGGNCTTATCTGTGTTTGTGTCCTTGTTTTTATATATCTCAGCAAGCCTGTGAGTGAAGCAGACATCACCACTGTTTGCTTTTCACAGCCTACCATCTAACTTTTTTCATCAAAATATTCCAATTCACCTCAAAACAGTGCAAGATCTGATCCATGTGTACACTTACCTGAGGGGTGGGCATCAAGTGGCTGGGGCCAAGCTCTTTTCGCTGGTCAGCAGCAATCAGACAAGGAGCAGCAGCTACAAACTGGAACAGGGAAGGTTTCACCTCAACAGGAGGAGAAACTTCTTTACAGTGAAGGTGACAGAGCCCTGGAACAGGCTGCCCAGAGAGGTTGTGGAGTCTCCTTCTGGAGGTTGTGGACTCTCCAAACCCAGCTGAATGCATTCCTGTGTGAACTACCCCTAGGGGATCCTGCTTTGGCAGGGGGGTTGGACTGGATGACCTCTGGAAGTCCCTTCCAACCCCTACCATTCAGTGATGCTGTGACTTGACACACTTACAAAAGCAAATCTGCCCAACAGACAATTGTAATGCTAGGACAAGCAGCACGGCAGACCAAGCATTACCAAGATTTTGATCCTGACAGTTCCCTTACCCCCTGTTCTGGAAAAAGGAGGGAGTTTTGGCCTTGAGGCCTGCTAGTGGCCTAGGCCAAGCTTATTTCAAGCTGTGTTTTTGGCCTGATTTGGGGAGGGGCAGCATCAGGGAGGCATGGGGCAGGGCAGGGTGATGGGATTTTGGTCTGATTTTTGGGCACTTTGACCTAATCATGGCCTGTGGATTTCTTTGCATTTTATATGCTTTGCACTGCAGCATGCAGCTTGTGAATAGCACTTTCCAGTTAAGCTTCCAATAGCATTTCACATTTCTATCCCATCCTGTGTGGAGTTTAACTACTTTAAAAAACCACAACAGTATTTCTGAATAGCACTTTTCAGTTAAACTTAGAATCATAGAATGGTAATGTTGGAAGGGACCTCAAGGATCGTCTAGTTCCAACTCCCTGCCATAGGCAGG
>VWZE01011248.1:93955-111219 GCA_013396675.1 Eubucco bourcierii
ATTATGCACACGTGCCAAAACGCTATAAGAATACAGGACTTCCATAACGACTTTGTTAAATAATTATTTAAAAGCAGCTTTATAAAGGTAGAAATGCACAAAATACGTATTTCAGGCTTGCATTTTCCTCCATACATAATTGATGGATATAAAAATGAAGCTGTCTTTTCATATTCAAGTATACCAAAAGCCATACCAGCAGCTACTGTAAGTAATGTATGAATGAATGATCAATTACGTAAAGAGCCTTTATGTACAACTAAAAAGGGAAAGTGGATATATTGGCTAGCAGGATGCTAGCCAGAAGACCCAACATTCACATTTCATTCTGCCAATACAATGACAAAAAAAAAAAGTGAACCATTTAAAAGGACTCTGAAATATATTATGCAATAAAGCTCTAGATGTAAACTTTAACTCTCAGCAGTTCTCCCTTTCACCTCTTCGAAGCAGCAAATAAAGAAGATTTACAATCCAAGGGTCTTCATCTAACATAAACTGAAATTAATCTCCATAGAATAAATAGAACATCACACCCATAAAGGGTGATTATGTTTCTTTTGCTCACGGAAAAGTCTTTCATATTTCATGTAATTTTATGGTTTTGCCCTTCATGGGTGAAAACTCCTATAATTCTCTCAACAAGTGGTGGTGTTGATAAAAAAACTCCTGATCTAAAAAGGGGAAAAAAAAAATAAATAAAAATCCATGCCCATTACATTTGCAGACAAAGAAATATGGGATTTAGTGTGTTCTGTAGTAATTTCAAGAAGAACTACTAATAGAATATAGAGTTTATATTTCAAAAGAGTTGTTCTGCTTGTTTTTTTTCAATCCCACAATGGCTTGCCTCATTTATGTTAATATAAGATTTGAAATTCAAGGAAGGGTGAAAAAGACTTGTTTATTCTAATTAGAGTGAATTAGTGAATTGCAGGATGAAAAATGCCAATTAATGCCACATTTCAGCAGCCTTCCAAACCTGAAGATTCACATTATTACAAGATTTTGTTTTATTCTTTTCTTTCACTGCACCTCTTATCTTTTGATTAAAAAAAAAAAGTAGAAAGAAAAAACCCCAACATTTTAAGAGTCACCAAACCATAGCATCATTGTTCAGTGTATTAGACTCAAGTATAATCAAGAAATTTAATAGAACCATAGAATCACAGATTGGTAAGGTTGGAAGGGACCTCAAGGATCATCTAGTTCCAACCCCCTGCCATATGCAGGGACACCTCCCACTAGTACAGCTCACTCAAGGCCTCATCCAGCCTGGCCTCGAACACCTCCAGGGAGGGAGCAATACACCTTTCCCTTCATTATGTGGCATCTCCAATACCTTTCCCAAAGAAGTAAATACATTTTACATAGAGCACCTGCCCTAGGAGGAGATGCTGAGGGACCTGGGGCTTTTTGGTCTGGTGAAGAGAAGACTTAGAGGGGATCTAATCAATGTTTCTAAATACCTGAGGGCTGGAGGTCAAGAGGGAAGGGACAAACTCTTCTCACTTGTGCCCTGTGATAGGACAAGGGGTAATGGATATAAAGTACAGCACAGAAGTTCCACCTCAATATGAGGAAGAACTTCTTTACTGTAAGGGTCACAGAGCACTGGAACAGGCTGCCTAGAGAGGTTCTGGAGTCTCCTTCTCTGGAGTCTTTCCAGCCCTGTCTAGATGCATTCCTGCGTGACCCACACTAGATTCTATGGTTTTGCTCTGGCAGGGGAGTTGTATTCAATGATTTATGGATGTCCCTTCCAACTCCTAACATGCCGTGATCCTGTGATTTGCAAATAGTCCTATGAGGAGCAGCTGATGGAGCTGGGGATGTTCAGCCTGGAGAAGAGGAGGCGCAGGGTGGACCTTATCACTGTCTACAACTACGTGAAAGGAGGTTGAGTCCAGGGGGAGTTGGTCTCTTTTCCCAGACAACCAGTGACAGAATGAGGAGACACAGTCTCAAACTGCACCAGGGCAAGTTTAGGCTGGATGTTAGGAAGAAGTTCTTCACAGAAAGGCAGTTTTGCTATTGGAATGAGCTGCTCAGGAAGGTGGTGGAGTCCCCATCCTTGGAAGTGTTTTAAAAGGGACTGGATGTAGCACTTGGTGCCCCAATGTATTTGATAAGATAATGTTGGATAATAAGTTGGACTTGATGTTCTCAAAGGTCTTTTTCAACCTGACTGATTCTGTGAAGTGGTAGGTGCAAAAAAAGTCATCACTCTCCTTATTACTAGCCCTATTAACATGAAACTTTCCTGAAGACAGAGTAAGGATTTTCAGATTTCCAGGCCTAAGAGGCATCATTTTGTTGTGTGATTTTATTGTATGGGGAATACAACTCCCCTGATACACCAGGTTCAGGGGTTTAGAATTTTGGTTTAAAAAACTTGAGACATAGAAGGAAAAAAAAAATATTTTGAAACTGTAGAGAGTTTTCATTAGGGAAAAAAAATAATTAAATTTATAGAAAACCAATTATGGTACAGAAAATAAACTAGGCCACATATACAGATTAAATTCAGATTTAAAAAATCATAAATAGATGATATAACTGCTTTTTATTGTGTGCTTTTTAGTGCAGTTCTTGGAGGCCACAGTAGAGTTTCCATAATTCTGCTCCTTATGGACAGAATGTGATTGAATGTTAATATATTAATTAAAAGCCACCAGAAGTTTCCACACAAAAATGCTTCATTTGGCACCTGGAAATGTTAATGGAATATTTTTTTATTAATATTCCGTTTAGGGACAGAGTTTAGTTGGACTGGGTGATCTTTGAGGTCTCTTCCAACCAAATGTATTGTGTGATTCCTTGAATTCCCTTCAATTCTGCTGTCTCTCCTCAAAAGCAGTAATTAGATTCAATATCTTCATATCTATGAAATCCACAGCATAATGCAGAGCCTAGCAATCTCTTTATTCTCTTTCTGTGATTTATTACAACTGAACACAAAGACCATGAATATTTCTCTACTGCCATAAACAGATTGCTCATTTCTGCAATGTCACTCACTCCACAACATGCCATCCTGACTGTGTCTGCAGACAGACTGGTAGAGTGCTTGAGAAAGCTGCCTGTCACTTGCTAGAACAGAGAATGATATTCTTGCCTAAGGGCAAATACCAATATTTTTTTATTTCCTTTATTTTATTTTTTTTTTTGTTATTATTTTTCCTCATCAGCTTTTACCTCACTTCAACTACATGCTTAACATCTGGAAACAAACTTCTGAAGTTAACTTTGTGACTGGCACATACGACTTTGTCATAAGAAGACAGAACTGCTTCACTTCTGAATTAAAATGACAAAAGCAGAACTCCAAGTCCATTTATCACAGATGAAAACCTGTTCTAGTTCTTTTGTTTAAATTACAGTGGACTGGAGTTTCATAAAAAGTAACCAGGCTTAAGCACTCTAGAAGACAAATAGCTGTGAGCATCGACGTTATTTTAGTCTGAGAAAACAAAGTGACTAATCCGATTTAGGAAAATACAATATAAAATGTAGAGATTGAAACCACAAACTCAGGATGAATTTTCTGTGTCACTTCTTAGGAAACAAAATACAATGCAGCTGTAAAAAAAGGATGCATGCCTGAAAGAAGCACACTGCAGAACAACGGAGCCTACAAAATACTGTCTTCGAAAGAAGATACACTTTCTTCAGCAGAGTGTATTTCAGGTGCCAGCTTCTAAGACTTCTCTGGTGAACAGTAGTACAAAAAACATAGAATCACAGAATCATAGAATGGTAAGGTTGGAAGGGACCTCAAGGATCATCTAGTTCCAACCCCCTGCCATAGGCAGGGACACCTCCCACTAGTACAGCTCACTCAAGGCTTCATCCAACCTGGCCTTGAACACCTCCAGGCAGGGAGCAGCCACAACCTCCCTGGGCAACCTGTTCCAGTGCCTCATCACCCTTGCTGCAAACAACTTCCTCCTAACATCCAGCCTAAATCTCCCCTCTGCCAGTTTAAACCCATTGCCCCTTGTCCTGTCGTTACAGGACCTTGTAAATAATCCTTCACCAGCCTTCCTGTAGGCCCCCTTCAGATACTGGAAGGCTACTATCAGGTCCCCTCGAAGCCTTCTCTTCTCCAGGCTGAAGAGCCCCAACTCTCTCAGCCTGTCCTCATAGCAGAGCTGCTGCAGCCCTCTGAGCATCTTTGTGGTCCTCCTCTGGACCCGCTCCAACACTTCCATGTCCTTCCAGATTCCAATGAGCAGCTCAGATTCCAATGAGACCTTTTAAATGCAGAAGTAGTGACAAAATGTTTTCTGGAGTGCTAGACTACAGCATACACTATGAAGAGTGTAACTTAAAGACTTTCCCCATTCTTTGGTCTTGCAATGANGGAGGTTATGGCTGCTCCCTCCCTGGAGGTGTTCAAGGCCAGGTTGGAGGAGCCCTTGAGTGAGCTGTGCTAGTGGGAGGTGTCCCTGCCTATGGCAGGGGGTTGGAACTAGATGATCCTTGAGGTCCCTTCCAACCTTACCATTCTATGATTCTATGATTTTTAAGAGAGAAATAAAGTCTTCAAATTGTCTTAGTGTCGCTCAAATCCTCACCTTACGACTCCCTCCTGCACTTAAAAGTAACTCCAAAACTTATTTCTAGTTATTACAAACTGAGCAGAATTTGGCATTAAGCATTTCACCGGGCAGAATGAAGAGCTCTCACTGACTGTGTTTGATGTATATGGTAAGTGAGAAGTTTAATATTTTAAATGCATCCACTGTATATACAGGCCACCTCCAGAGAATAAGCTGAGCAACTGTTTTGTACTTTGAGAAAGGGTGTGTGTTGAAATCAAAGTACTACAAGTGGTAGTGCACTCACATACCCTTCCAAAGGACTCGAAGGATGAGCACAGAAAGAAGAAAAACAAGAGGAAAAGACAGTTCTTTTCACCAAGGGATTAACTGACTCATCCACTGTTTTGAAGAACAACTGATCCAGTGGTACTGAGGAATTTACTTTGCCTTCGGGCCGATAACAAGTGGCTGCCTTCTCAGGCAACAAGAACATATCAAATAACTCCACAGCGATGACAAAGTTCCTGGATGGTTCAGAGAGTGGAAGACAAAATGACATTCCACAATTCAAAACAAACATTCTAAACAAAACAAAGCCAACAAAACTACTCAGATTGCCCCCTGCAGTATAGACATGCTTGTCCCAGTAGAAGTCTGACAGCTACTTGCTTCGAAGTGATGTGAAGACTCTTTAATGCATCACTAAGTAAAAATCAATTTTATTTTAGCCCCCAAATGTGAAATCTGTTTTGCTAAGATAATTTGATTTTCCTGTTGCCAGAAAAATATTCTAACTTAGATTTATAAGACTTCTTCACTTTCTGAGAATCCAGACATGGTGGATGTCATTGTTTGCTAACAGTGTTAGAGATCAATATTTTCATCTCATAAAGGCAAAAATCTACCATTAATTTATCGTCCTTTATTTGAACAAAATCAAAACATGAAGTCTAGCAACAGCATCAAAGGACAGAATCAAAGAGTGGTTTAGGTTGGAAGGCACCTCAAAGATCATCCAGTTCCAACCCCCCACCATAGGCAGGGACACCTCCCACTAGTACAGCTCACTCAAGGCCTCCTCCAACCTGGCCCTGAACACCTCCAGGGAGGGAGCAGCCACAACCTCCCTGGGCAACCTGTTCCAGTGTCTCACCACCCTCACTGCAAACAACTTCTTCCTAACATCCAGTCTAAATCTCCCCTCTGCCAGTTTAAACCCGCTGGCCCTTGTCCTGTCATTACAAGCCCTTGTCAGTAGTCCCTCCCCAGCCTTCCTTTAGGCTCCCTTCAGATACTTGAAGGCTACTCTAAGGGCTCCTCAAAGCCTTCTCTTCTGCAGGCTGCTGAGCCCCAACTCTCTCAGCCTGTCCTCATAGCAAAACTGCTGCAGCCTTCTGATCATCTCACCAGAACAAGAGGACACAATCTCAGGCTACGCCAGGGGAAGTTTAGGCTGGAGGTGAGGAGAAAGTTGTTGACTGAGAGAGTCATTGACTGCTGGAATGGGCTGCCCAGGGAGGTGGTGGAGTCAGCGTCCCTGGAGGTGTTCAAGGCGGGTTTGGACGTGGCACTTGGTGCCATGGTGTGGTCTTGAGGTCTGTGGTGATGGGTTGGACTTGATGATCTTTGAGGTCTCTTCCAACCCTGGTGATACTGTGAAATGTTTAAAATGCTTTGGCTACCTACCCAGCTAAAACAATACATTCATGCTAGATTTGATAACACTGCAGACTACTTTATCACTTTACAGTTTAGAAAATAAAAGCCAGGCTTCAGATTATTGAGCGTTTTACTGGTCAGGGTAATACAGGAATAGACTTTTAACTGTGGGGACTGCATTTCTTCAATAAAAGAAGAAAGATCATTCATATTTGCTGCCTGTGAAATTTTCTAATGAGATCTCTGCTGCTTCAAAGCAGGTGGGGAAAAAAAAAAAAGAGGTCAGGCACTTCTCAATTTGTGTGACGGTTAAAAGTCTTCAAGGCACGAGCTAAAAAAGCATTGACTAAAGCAACAAAGATGGCATAGTTTTTATAAGACTTGGGAATTTGTTACTATTACATACCTGATTGCATTTCTACTCTTAGAATAAAGGTCACCAGGAGACACAGTGAAACCTTCCAGAATAAAAAGTATGAAATTAAATAGGCTTTTTTGGTATTTTTTCCCCCCACTGTGAATCAAATGCTCCAGAGCACTACAGTTTCTCTAATATTCTGCTTATTTTTCTCAAAAGAACTCCCATTTTTCTATCTTTTCTGTTCTAGGACACATATCTCGGTAGATCAAGCATTAATTACAGACCTAATCACAGCTTTTACACTTTATTATGTGTAGTTTCTAATCAATTGCTCAGAGAATAATACTGGGAAAATGCTAAGAATGATTCACGTTTTGATGTTTCTGATCCGAGCAGTACAACATGCACTTCAGCTTTTATTCTGAAAGATTCAGCCCATAAAGGACCAGTTTCAAAACTGCATTTCCAAATGCTTGCTAAAAAAAAAAAAAAACCACCACACAACACCAAACAGGTATTTTTCTGTTTCTATTTCTTTCTTTGAAACACAACATGGGAGCTCCAGCTCCCAGACATCCTGTGTATACCTACAGACACCTTAATACTAGAATCGTAGAATGGTAAGGTTGGAAGGGACCTCAAGGATCATCCAGTTCCAACCCCCTGCCATAGGCAGGGACACCTCCCACTAGTACAGCTCACTCAAGAACTCCTCCAACCTGGCCTTGAACACCTCCAGGGAGGGAGCAGCCACAACCTCCCTGGGCAACCTGTTCCAATGCCTCACCACCCTCACTGTAAAGAACTTCCTCCTAACATCCAGTCTAAATCCCCCCTCTGCCAGTTTAAACCCATTGCCCCTTGTCCTGTCATTACAAGACTTTGTAAATTATTAAACTAAAGCAGTATCAGAAGAGTACCATAAGACCATTAAAATGTAATTTGCTAACCACTATTTCTCATCATAACCACAAAATATTAGCCTGATCTCTATGTGTTTTTGGAAGGTAGTCTGTCATTAATTTTCATCCCTTTTCTGGGTTACTGCAACACACTTCCTGATTTCTTTATGTATTTCTTCAATTGGGTTTCCCAAGACTGATCATTAACATTATGCTGCAGATAGCTGCAAGCCTCTCTTGATCTTAGTGCCAGCTGAAAGCCTTAGTTATACAATTAGGCTGGGGCTGCATCAAAGGCAGTGGCAGGATAGCTGCCAGCCTTTCTCTCTGTAAGGGGGAATTACATCGGCCTTGGCTTCCAAACAGCTTAGTGTTTGGGCAGACAGATCTCTTCACTCCTCTGAATCACAGGGAGTTTGCATTTACCCAAAAGAAACCATATCAGGTAGACAATCCCACCATGAGAGTTAACATAGTGTGTCTCTAGAGATGGCTCCATCACTAAAGAGGTTGTATTTCACCTTGTCTAAACTCGTATTAGAGCACAGAGCAGAAACAAATTGCTTTTAGACTAACTCTGTCATTTGTCACAGGCTCTCACTGTTCTGTTTGGACAGATTTGGCTCCCTCCCTGGAGGTGTTCAAGGCCAGGTTGGATGAGGCCTTGAGTAACCTGTACTAGTGGGAGGTGTCCCTGCCTATGGTAGGGGGTTGGAACTAGATGATCCTTGAGGTCCCTTCCAACCTTACCATTCTATGAAATTTATTTAGATCTTACAAGAGTTGTCCATTGGCAGCTTGAAGCCAATTCCTGCACTGCTTCCTCAATCAAGTCTCCTGCATCGCCTTTCACCATTAGTTTCAAAGTCATGAGAGCATTAACAGTGGAGCTTTAATTAACTATAATGAGGTACTGAACACAACCATGCTTTTTACTGATTATTTGAAACAGTTTACAAAAGAAACCACACACAAAAATTACCACTTCACTCAGAATAGCTGGTTCCTCAACCACTTGTTATGTATTGGATTGGATCCTCCCCAATAAACTTTTCAGGATATCTGCTCCCCTCCCCCACCCCCAGCAAGCAATTTCACCACACTCAGAATTGGGAAGCAAAAATGGAATCGCGTTCACAAAATAAACCGAATGTAAGAATACAAAAGGCAATAAAAATGCACAAAGTAGATTTACATATATATGTGCAGCTTAACAACAGCACAGGACCCCCCTGTTCCCTCAATTCAGCTCCTTTATCCCCTCCTGGGGACAAAGGGCCCCCAAGGGCTAATAATCACACATGCTCCTTTTCAACCCCTGCTGTATTTTATGGATTGCAAAACAGAGAAGCTGCAAGGTCAGAGGGAAGAAAATGCAACCCAAAAGCCCAGTGGAGTAGCAAGAGAAGACAGTGATAGTAGCTTGTTCCCCAGAACATAAACTATTTCAGACTATACCATTTTTTTCTTCAGACCCATTGAGATGAATTTATCTTATTGTATTGTGAACTCTGAGGAGCTTCCCCCTCTCAAACTGCCCAAAACCTCTAGAAAATTGTTTACATCTAAATTACTTGTTTCAAACAGTAACACCACTGAGAACATAGCTAATCTTTATGAAGCCAGCATGAAGATTGTACCCTTGAACATACAAAAAATGGCACCAGCTGTCTGTAGTTACAGAGCTATGGCCTGCATCCTCCACTGGTGCAAATTAGAGAACACTGCTTAAAGACTTCCTCATAGGCATTTCTTAAGAAATTGGTTAAGATATTGGCTTGATGGAAAAGAATCATCAGGATTTCTTTCAGAAGAGAGGAAAAAAAAGCTATTTACCTGAAGAAGGTGACAAAGAACTGCACCAGATCCATGATAGTGTTGTGCTGCGAGAAGGCAATCTGGAAACAAAATAGAAGTAAATTACAACATTCTCAGAGTCAACAGCTCTTTTTATGGCTTCATGGCTGATTAGCTTCAAGTGTGATTTCAATCTAGTGTGCACACACACCTGCATTTACCATAAAGTGAGATGAGCAACTAACTCCCACCTCTTTGCCTGTGTCAAGCTACAAACAATGCAATCTAGTCCTTCTGCTAAGTAAATTTAGTTAACAGAAACATGCACATAAAACCTGCTTGATCTAAACAAGGAAACAACACACAAAACTGTTAGAAACTGCCTCCTTTACAGTTAACCGTTTTCAGTCTCGCCATTTGCCTTTTCAATCATGAGATGAGGTTTTAGAAATGACAAAAATATCCTGTGCTTAAAATGAACACATTTTAAAGATTTAATTACATCATAGAAAAATTAACACATACACTATTAAAACAAAACAACACAAAAACAACACCAAAAAAACCCAAACAAAACCAAGCGGATACATCTAGCGGGCAATAAATAAATAAATTAACATTTCAAAGCAAATTACAGACTAAATAACAAATATTCTTTTTAGGCTACATTTTTTACAGCCTCACCAGAACATGCATTAGTTCAACTCTTTACTCTCATTTTTCACAGAGGTTTAATGATTATCTCTAAGACAGCACATACACAGAGATGCACAGTCACACTTTGCATGAAATGGAGCCTGTAATTATTATTATAATTACTTTCTGCTAATGTTAAGAACTGTACTTTATGTTTAAGTCATATCTACAAATATCCTTAAGTCCCTGTCTTGCTCAGTGGTTCATTGTATATAATTATCAAACTGAGGACATGGAGAAACTCTGACTATATTCCCAGCCTATCCAAGTAATTGCTATTTTCAGAGATCTTTGTGCATTTAGGATCTGATCTTTAGGAGTAATTGTATCAAATTACCGATTCCCTTTCACAGACACTGTGAATTTTTGAAGTGATAACTCACAGTCATCCAAAGCAGCATTGCCAGCACATTGAGTGAGGTGATTCTGCCATTCTGCTCTGCTGAGACTTCACCTGGAGTATTGCATCCAGCTCTGCAGCCCACAGTACAGAAAGGAAATGGACCTGATGGAGCAGGTCCAGAGGAGGGCACAAAAATGATCAGGGGATTGGAGTACCTCTGCTACAAGGACAGGCTGAGGGAGCTGGGGGTGTTCGACCTGGAGAAGAGAAGGCTCCAGGGAGACCTGTAAAGACACTGTGTATAGAATCCTTTCCTAACATCTAGTTTGAATTTTCCCTCTGTCAGTTTAAACCCATTACCCTCATCCTACCATGACGAGACCTTGTCAAGAGTCTCTCCCCAGTCTTCCTGTGGCACAGTCAACTTGCTAGAGGGCAGGGATGCCATCCAGAGAGACCTGGACAGGCTGCAGAGGTGTGCCCAGGCCAACCTCATGAAATTCAGCAAGGCCAAGTGTAAGGTCCTGCACCTGGGTAGGCACAATCCCAAGCACAACTCCAGGCTGGGTGGGGAATGGTTGAGAGCAGCCCTGAGGACCTGGGGGTCTGGGGTGATGAAAAGCTCAACATGAGCCTGCAGTGTGAGTGCAGCCCAGACAGCAACTGTGTGCTGGGATGCATCAAGAGCAGTGTGGGCAGCAGGGCAAGGGAGGGGATTCTGCCCCTTTGTTCTGCTCTCTTCAGATCCCACCTGGAGTACTGTGTGCAGTTCTGGAGCCCCCAGCACAGGAAGGACATGGAAGTGCTGGAGAGGGTCCAGAGGAGGCCACAAAGATGATCAGAGGGCTGCAGCAGCTCTGCTATGAGGACAGGGAGAGAGAGTTGGGGCTCTGCAGCCTGGAGAAGAGAAGGCTTCCAGGAGACCTGATAGTAGCCTTCCAGTATCTGAAGGGGGCCTACAGGAAGGCTGGGGAGGGACTATTGACAAGGTCTTGCAATGACAGGACAAGGGGCAATGGATTTAAACTGGCAGAGGGGAGATTTAGACTGGATGTTAGGAGGAAGTTCTTTGCAGTGAGGGTGATGAGACACTGGCACAGGTTGCCCAGGGAAGTTGTGGTTGCTCCCTCCCTGGAAGTGTTCAAAGCCAGGTTGGAGGAGGCCTTGAGTAACCTGTACTAGTGGGAGGTGTCCCTGCCTATGGCAGGGGGTTGGAACTGGATGATCTTTGAGGTCCCTTCCAACCTTACTATTCCATGATTCTATAACTGAACCAGAATGCAGTCTGGAGTACTAAACAACTCACAAGAGCTATCTTTCTACAGAAAGGAAATCTTAATGTCTCCAGCTTAAGCAGACTGCTGTGTTTGGAGCAGGCCAATGTAATCTTTATTTTACACAGGGAAGATAAATATGAAAATAAGATCCGGAAATTTCTTTATCCAGGTATAGAAATATCCCAAACAGAAACAATCTTTTTTTAAAATGCCTTGTATGAAAGCTAGAAAGATTTCAGTATTCTTTTTTTACTTTTAAATGCGGGCTAGATTTCCTTCCAATAACATTTAGCATTCAAATTAACTGCTGCCTTTTCCAGAAGGCTTTCCCGAGGACTACACTTCAGGATCTGAAGAAGCACTAAGAGAAACAACCAAAACATGACAGTTTCAAGAAAGCTCAACTTTTGTAGACTCTTTGGTGAAGTTTGTATTATTTCTACTATTTTTACAGTATCACAGTATCATCAAGGCTGGAAGAGACCTCAAAGATCAAGTCCAACCCGATACCGCAGCCCTCAAGACTAGACCATGGCACCAAGAGCCACGTCCAAACCTGCCTTGAACACCTCCAGGGGCGGTGACTCCACCACCTCCCTGGGCAGCCCATTCCAGTAGCCAATGACTCTCTCAGTGAAGAACTTTTTCCTCACCTCCAGCCTAAACTTACCTTAGAGCAGTCAGCATTCATTATCCAGGTCTCTAAGTCTCGAAACAGCTACAGGCAGGAGAAAGCCCCGCAATGAAAACTCACTCTCTGATCACAACACAGCAGGGAAGTTTACCTCTATCTTTTTCCCAAGAAACCATAGTCTTTTTTTTTTTTTTTTCCCTAGCACACAGCAAATATGAAGCAGATTTACAACACTTTAATAATTTTATGTGCCTGCTAACGATCAAATAATTTGCCATTATTTGCCAATCAAATACCATTACGCTCAAGATGTGACAGACCTCTTTGCACAAAAAACAAAGGAAATGATTTTACATTTGCCACCTTCTATTAATCAAATCATCTGCTTCAGATTTTTTTTAAATTTTTTTTTTTTTCCCCCTTGGGGTTCATCTTTGCAAATCTATGGAAGAGATTCTGTCTGCAAAACTCACTTGTTTGGCTGTATGGCACATTCCTGATAGTGCCCACAGTTTAGAGCAAAACCACAGTGAAATATGAAGCTCCATCCCAAAAGTAATTGCAAATTTTAATCAAAATGTATCTGCTAATGATTACATTATGGTTCATGTTTAAAAGATGAACTGCAGTGGTTTCTGAAGAAACAGTTCCATGCATCTTACAACTATTTCAACACAGAACGCTAACAAAAAGAAAACATATTTTAGTTGCAAGTAGAACACGAAGGAGCAAGCAAATGTGAACCTAATCCATAATACAATTAAAATGATGTACTTCCATGGGATTTTCAACTACATATGAAAGTTTGTATCTTTTTTTCTTGTGCTTACACATACAAGGAAGTTCTTTCAATTCTGTGTTTTCATGTTGGACCTAAAGATACCAATGATTAGGATCTCTTGTTAATTTGTATCATGCCTAAGTAGCCCTCAGTTTCACCAATATGCCAAATAAGCTTATGGACCCCACAAATTTTACCTCTGTCTTCCCTTATAAATAAAGATCAATATAAATATAATCTCCATCATTTCCTACAGAATACAATCACAGAATCACAGATTCGCAGAACCTTAGAGGTTGGAAGGGACCTATAGGCCTTCAATAAGGCCAAGTGTAAGGTCCTGCACCTGGGTAGGCACAATCCCAAGCACAACTCCAGGCTGGGTGGTGAATGGCTGGAGAGCAGCCCTGAGGAAAAGGACCTTGGAGTCTGAGTTGATGAAAAGCTCAACATGAGCCTGCAGTGTGCACATGCAGCCCAGACAGCCAACCGAGTCCTAGGCTGCATCAAGAGCAGCGTGGCCAGCAGGGCAAGGGAGGGGATTCTGCCCCTTTACTCTGCTCTCGTCAGACCCCACCTGGAGTACTGTGTGCAGTTCTGGAACCCTCAGTACAGGAAGGACATGGAAGTGTTGGAGCGGGTCCAGAGGAGGGCCACAAAGATGATCAGAGGGCTGCAGTAGCTCTGCTGTGAGGACAGGCTGAGAGAGTTGGGGCTCTTCAGCCTGGAGAAGAGAAGGCTTCGAGGAGACCTGATAGTAGCCTTCCAGTATCTGAAGGGGGCCTACAGGAAGGCTGGGGAAGGATTATTTACAAGGTCCTGCAATGACAGGACAAGGGGCAATGGGCTTAAACTGGCAGAGGGGAGATTTAGACTGGATGTTAGGAGGAAGTTCTTTACAGTGAGGGTGGTGAGGCACTGGAACAGGTTGCCCAGGGAGGTTGTGGATGCTCCCTCCCTGGATGTGTTCAAGGCCAGATTGGATGAGGCCTTGAGTAACCTGTACTAGTGGGAGGTGTCCCTGCCTATGGCAGGGGGTTGGAACTAGATGATCCTTGAGGTCCCTTCCAACCTTACCATTGTATGATTCTATGATTCTATAGAAATCATCGAGTCCAACCCCCCTGCAAAACCAAGATCCCCTAGGGTAGCCTGCACAGGAATGCATCCAGGTGGGTTTTGAAACCTTCTAGAGAAGGAGCCTCTGCAACCCTCTGGGCAGCCTGTCCCAATGCTCCATCACTCTCACTGTCCTCGTGTCAAGCTGAAACCTTCTGTGTTCCAGTTTGTAGCTGTTGCTCCTTGTCTTATCGCTGCTGACCAGGGAAAAGAGATTGGCTCCACCCGCTTGACATCCACCCCTCAGATATTTATAGCCACTAATCAGTTCCTCTCTCAGTCTTCTCTTCAGCAGACTAAACAGCCCCAGGGCTCTCAGACTCTCTTTGTAGGACAGATGCTCAAGTCCCCAAATTATCCTTGTGGCTGTCCAGTGGACTTTTTTCCAGCAGGTCCCTATCTCACCTGAATTGGGGACCCCAAAATTTGGCACCATAATCCAGGTGTGGTCTCAATAGGGCAGAGTAGAGGGGGAGAAGAACATCCCCAGACCAAATACCACATGGGAAATAATTTTCTATGGCAAAGCACAGCCTCTTTGAGTGAGCACAAAACTACTTCCCTTTTAAAAAGAGGCACAGTAAAATCTCTGTTTCAAACAGTTTAATGTGGAAAAGTGGAAGCAGAATCACTTATAGTACCATAAAACACTATTTGAAATACAATTTCAGGTGGAGATGTTAATACTTTCATTACACTACTTGAAATACAATTTCAGGTGGAGATGTTAATACTTTCACTCAGCAGTGTGAGATTTCTAAAAGAGAAGTTACAGCATTGATACGGTAACTACAGATATGGATATCTGTACCTGGATATATTTCATAGAATCACAGAATCATAGAATGGTAAGGTTGGAAGGGAACTCAAGGAACATTCAGTTCCAAGCCCCTGCCATAGGCAGGGACACCTCCCACAGTACAGCTCACTCAAGGACTCCTCCAACTTGGCCTTGAACACCTCCAGGGAGGGAGCAGCCACAACCTCCCTGGGCAACCTGTGCCAGTGTCTCACCACCGTCACTGCAAACAACTTCCTCCTGATATCCAGTCTAAATCTCCCCTCTGCCAGTTTAAACCCATTGCCCATTGTCCTGGTATTGCAAGACCTTGTCAATAGTACCTTCCCAGCCTTCCTGTAGGCCCCCTTCAGATACTGGAAGGCTACTGCAAGGTCTCCTTGAAGCCTTCTCTTCTCCAGGCTGCAGAGCCCCAACTCTCTCAGCCTGTCCTCAGAGCAGAGCTGCTCCTGTCCTCAGAGCAGAGCTGCTCCAGCCCTCTGATCATCTTCGTGGCCTCCTCTGGACCCGCTCCAACACTTCCATGTCCTTCCTGTGCTGAGGGTTCCAGAACTGCACACAGGACTCCAGGTGGGGTCTGACAAGAGCAGAGTAAAGGGGCAGAATCCCCTCCCTTGCCCTGCTGCCCACACTGCTCTTGACGCAGCCCAGCACTCGGTTGCTGTCTGGGCTGCACTCACACTGCAGGCTCATGTTGAGCTTTTCATCAACCCAGACTCCAAGGTCCTTTTCCTGAGGGCTGCTCTCAGCCATTCCCCACCCAACCTGGAGTTGTGCTTGGGATTGTCCCTACCCAAGTGCAGACCTTACACTTGGCCTTGCTGAATTTCTTGAGGCTGGCCTGGGCCCACCTCTGCAGCCTGTCCAGGTCCCTCTGTCCATGATCTATGCTTCTCTTCAAAGGGAAGCTTATAGACAGCTATATGTCATAGATGGCATCAAATAGTTTCCTCATCTTTACAGAAACCACCAGAAAACCTCCTCAACTACAAGAGCTGAAGCTCTTTTCCCTGTTTGGCTAGGTTTAAAAGCATTCAGTGACACTCCGATACGGTACTGTTCCAGATAAATTGTTGTTTGGCAACACGAAGAAATGACAGGTTTTGCAGAAATCTACAGAATGGATGTTTATCTTTCTTAAATGCTCTGCTATTGACAGCAAAGGAAAATAATCAGAATGTTTAAGGTGAATCAGAGATTATTATTTTCACAATAAAGACATCCAAAACACTTCCCAATGATATTGTGAGGGGCTTCAAGATTTGCCATCAAATCTGTAGTCTGACTTCTTAACAACACTCAGGTCTATTTTCCTTTGAAATTAGTTACAGTACTACAGAAATTCATTGAACACAGTCAATGCCATTTGACTTTTGGCTGACCTAAGGCTTTGTTATATCATAGAATAGCTCGAGTTGGAAGAGACCTTCAAGATCATCCAGTTCAAATCTCCCCTGCCATGGGTGGGGGTACCTCCCACCAGCCCAGGGTGCCCAAAGCTTCATCCATCCTGGTCTTAAACACTTCGAGGAATGAGATGTCCACAACCTTTCTGGGCAACCCATTCCAGTGCCTCACCACCCACAGAGTAAAGAACCTGGTGGCTGCTGTGAAATGAGAATGAAGTGGCACAGGCTGCCTTCCCTGGGCACCTCATGTCACAGCACCAGCCTCACTCAGCCTTCTCCACTTTTGCTACTAAAAAAAAAACTACTGGTAGATGATTATTAGAGCTACAATGTATTTGCCAAAGTAAAAGCATTACTGGACTTAGAAATCCCTAGCTGTGTGCTCCGGGAGGACAAGGACCTGGCTAATACAAAAACCTAGAAGTTATGTGAACTTTCCCTTACTTCTGTGTGTTTAAAGAAAAAGGGAAAAAAAGAAAAAAAAAAGAAAGAAAAATGAAGAAATGGGTAATAAATAGATAAGTAAAATAAATAAATACCTCAAGCTGTCATATGATTAGTGGATCCCTACCTGGAGCAAAATTTTGGTGCATTTAGTTTGGAACACACTATTGACAATGCTTGTGAAACTCCAACTATGAGGATCTATGATATGTTGTATGCAACTGCATTTTTTTTTTTCCCCCACACTATAAAAATGAGTCAATGTGCTGGTTTGAGGTTAATTGGAATATTTTAATGGAGAAAATTACACTATAGGTTGTGAAAGGAAAACATGGTGAAGTCTACTTCACTCTTAGGCTTGCTGAGATGTTTGGGAAAAAGAACTCAAAATATTAGATAAGTCAGTCTCAGTCTGTCTCTGGGGCACAGCGTCTCGGGCTGTCTAGCATCTGGCTCCTCTTTGCCGATTAATGTTCACTAACCACTTTCCTTCTAA
>VWZE01011249.1:0-59334 GCA_013396675.1 Eubucco bourcierii
CCTTGCGATACTGTGATACTGTGATACTGTGATGTTCTTTGCAGGTGGACTGTAGATTTTGTTACTGACTTTGGCTATAGTTAGAACTTTCCTCAGTGTGTTTGTTTTTTCTGAATGCCTTGTTTGTGAGATGCCAAGGACATCAAAGACGTAGTAGACTGGGACTTCATGTGACTGGGACAAACCTAGAACATCCTGTCAAAGATTCACAGAAGAAAATCGTGTTATAGTAACAGGTTAGAGCTGAGTAGAAGACAGTGGAAGGATTTCTCGCTCAAAGGTGGTTTAAGAGGACAGCACTAGAGATCCTGAACCTCTTTCGAATGGTCACTTGCAGTGGGGTGCTGCTGGAGTGTTGGCTGCTTGCTCTTCCTCTCTGTGGCTGTGGTGTGTTGCATGTGGTGCAATCAGCTTTGGTAGGAGAACACTTGCTGTTGGGTTCTCTGTTGATGTTCAGGCAAAATTCAGTGTCTCTAACAGTGAACAGCTATTGCTAGTCTTTCACTAGAATTCACTGTGCTAGAGGGAGGCCACATGACATAGAGCTTTAAGTACCTCTGAATGGGGAGGAAAAATTACAATATGTGGAACTCAATAGAGATGAAGACCAATATACATGAGATGAGACCTCCAAATTTTCTTTTTTTTCTTTTAGGTTAAAAGGGATTCTTTAGTAGAGTGGCTGGTTCTTTGCTTCTGAAAGCAAGTGGCTAGTTTTGAGATTGCACTCATGAATTTTATGAGCCTGTTGACACATTTGTCAGCCTAAGTGTTGGGCTGTGCATCTGCTGGTTTTATCACCTTTCCATAGAAGCTCTTTCCTGCTTCATCTTAGACCAACCGCAGAAGACATGGTGCACTGAGCAGAGCTGTCCTGGGTCCTTGTTCTAACCCATGAAAGGCCATTTGCAGTGTTCTGCATTATTTATTCCTGCTAAAGTATTTCAGATTAAACTGACATCTTGCATGCTAACTTGGCCTGGCAGGCAATGAAATTCTTGTTTCTCTTCCAAGGAAGCTGACATTTAAAAAAATCCCAACCCAAAACAAGCAACTATGTGAGATCACAGGGATTTGTACTACCTGACTCCACAGGTACTAACAAGTAAGTGCTATGTGATATTGTGGGCTAGAGGTGGACTTGGTTTCTGCTAAAGACAGTGGTCACGCAAGTGAGGGACACTCATGTGGTTTCAGACAAGCTGCAGAAAGGGTGGGCTGCCAAGCCAGCCTGCAGCTAGAAGAAGAAGAATATTGCTCACCATGTTCTAGTCCTGGGTGCATTCTGCTAAAGCTTCAGTCCAACAAGGAGAAGGACCATGAAAATGATCAAGGAGTTGGAGCATCTCTGCTGTGAGGACAGGCTGGGGCTATTCAGTGTGGAGAAAAGGAGGCTCTGGGAAGACCTAATGTCAGCTTTTCAGTACCTGAAGGGGGAATACAAGGATGGAGAGAGACTGTGTATCACCTGTAGTGATAGGACAAGGGGCAATGGCTTCAAACTAGAGAAGAGCAGATTTAGATTGGATGTTAGGACCAAGTTCTTTACATGAGGGTGGTGGAACACTGGAATAGGTTGCCCAGGGAGGTGGTTGGAGCCCCATCCCTGGAGATATTCAAGGTGAGGCTCAACAGGGCTCTAGGCAGCCTGATGTATTTGAGAATGTCCGTGCTGACTGCGGGGGGGGTTGTACTAGATAACCTTTGGAGGTCCCTTCTAGCCCACACTGATGGGAACTGATGAACAAGGAGAGGGTTGTGTGCTTGTGCTTTGTGGGGAAGGTGGAAGTTCCACATGATTTGTGCATCTTGTGTCTAGATGGAAGAAAGCTTTTACTCTGTCCAGCTACTGCATCACAGCTATTGCATCACAGTACAGAATGTCTGAGAATTTTAAATTCAGAAGAAATGATAATAAAAATACTGAAAATCTTCTGAAGGTTCTTCCCTAGTTTGTGTGAGTTGGAGTGATGGTTCTTTCTCTGCAAGGTTCACCATACCAGAGGGACAGGATGTCATCCAGAGGGACATGGACAAGCTGGAGAGGTGAGCCCAGGTGAACCTTATGAGGTTCAACAAGAGCAAGTGCAAAGTCCTGCAATCTAGGCCAGAACAGTCCTCTCAATACAGGCTGGGGGATGAGGTGATAGAAAGCAGCCCTGCAGAAAAGGATTTGGGGTGCTGATGGACAAGAAGCTGGACATGAGCAGATAGTGTGTACTTGCAGCCCAGAAGGCAAATCACATCCTGGGCTGCATCAAAGGAAACATGGCCAGCAGATTGAGTAAGATGATTCTACCACTTTGCTCTGGTGAGACCTCTGGTGAGTACTTAATGTGTTCAGCTCTGGAGCCTGCAATACAGGAAGGACAATGGACCTGATGGAACAGGTCCAGAGGAGGGCCACAAGAATGATCAGGCAGTTTGAACAGGAAGGAGGGAGTTGGGGTTGTTCAGCCTGGAGAAGTGAAGACTCTGGGGACACCTGATAACCTTCCATTACCTGAAGGGGGGCTGCGAGAAGGATGGAGCAAGACGGTTAACAAAAGCCTGCAGTGACAGGACAAGAAGCAGTGGCTTCAAACTAGAGAAGAGCAGATTTAGACTGGATGTTGGAATGGGTTCTTTACCATGAAGGTAGTGGAACACTGGAACAGGTTGCCCAGGGAGGTGGTTGGGGCCCCATCATTTGAGATGCTTAAGGTGAGGCTTGACAAGGCTCTGGGCAACCTGATCACTATATGTAGAGATGCCCCAGCTGACTGCAAGGGGGCTTGGACTAGCTGGTGTTTGGAGGTCCCTTCAACCCAGACCATTCTACAATTCTGTGATTCTAAGCAGCACCTGGGTTACTTCTCAGGGGTTTAAGGATTGTTGTAAAAGGAATGTTAGTAACCTAAATTTAGCTGCCTGATCTGTAGAAAGTGAACTGCCACTTACTCTGCTCCCAGTCTTTTACTTTCTCTCGCCGTGAAAGGAATAGGTATATTTCTATTCCTTACTCTCAACTTGCAGCAGAACAGTTTCTGGTTTCTTGTTTACTTTTGGAAAGATCTATGAGATCACAAAAACACCTAAAACCTCAAACTGTTGAGCATGGAGCATTCTTAAATCAAATGTTGATGTGCTCATAATGTGCACTCTTGTTCATTTTGAATTTAGGTTCTGTGTTTGCTGTTAATAGTAGAAGGCCATTTCCGAAACCTGTAGGAGTTTTGTTAAGACAGCAGGACAGCTTTCCAGTGTGCATCATAAATGTCATGTTAAAAGCAGGAGTGATCTTTGTGAGATAACATGGAGATGTTGGAGCATAGTTTCAGAAGTGCAGAGCTGGTCAGTAAGATGAGGGGGAGACAACAACACAGATGCAGAGTGCTGAGAGAACTGGGTCAGGGACCACTGGTTGCAGTTGAACAGATGCTGTTCTGGGAGCTTCCCAGAAATGCTTCTGGGTGATTGGACCTTGGGTGACTCCTGCTGAGCAGTTATGTTAGTGATGGGAATGTAAAAAATGGATGTGTGGGAATGAAAGGTGCTGACAGAAGTAGAAACAGAAGGGAGGGCTGCAGGGCCAAAAAGAAAGAGAAGTTCTTCAGAAATAGTGAAAATTTCTCCTCCAAACGGGTGCATTATTAGCTATAAGGAATGGAGAAAAGGAGCCTGAGAAGGCACTGTGGTCATACTGTGGCTTTGGAATAGGCAAAAGGCTTCCACTAATAAGGAGATGGTAGTGCTGTGAAAAGCTGTGATGAGACTTTGGTGAAGGCACCTGCTGTGGTTCTGGGCACTCAGGGTGGAGAAATACTGAAGTTGTACATGAGACACAGAAGTCAGGGACATGGACAGAGCCCTCCTGACAAGAGCAGTGTCTGCTTCTTCCAACAGCCTGAAAGTGAATCAAAATCCCTGCCAAATTTCTACAGGAAGATGCATGGGGTGGAGAAGCTGGAGCTGGGGAGAATACTTTGCTCCCTGGGTGCACTGGGTGTTCAGGAGACCCCTTCAGCAGGAGGGAAGGACAGGAGGGCACCCAAGCAACCTGATCTAGCTGAAGATGTTCCTGCTTACTGCAGGGTGGTTGGACGAGATGACTTTTTGAGGTCGCTTCCACCCCAGGCCAGCCTATGGGCCACTTCTCTTCAATGCCTCTATCAATGATGTGGGCGAGGGGATTGAGTTTGCAGATGATACCAAACTAGGTGGGAAGTGTGGGTCCACTTGAGGGTAGGGAGGCTCTGCAGAGGGATCTGGACACGCTTGGCAGAGTTAGGTAATGGTTGGAGTCGCTGATGTTGAAGGTCTTTTCCAGCCCAAACGATTCTTTGATTCTCCGACTTACCTACTCGCTTGGATCCGGCGCCTCTGATTTTCCTCCGCACATCCCAGCGGCCGCAGCTGTTTGAAACGGGCGCCGGGGCCGGAGGGGAGGTCCCGGTGTTGGCCCACCTCCGCTCGGCGTTGCCTGCGAGGACTGAGGCGGGGGGAGCTGTTCGGGTCCCGCCCCACTGCTGGCAGCCGCCGGTGGCTGCGGGCCGGCTTGCGATTGCGCCGCTGCCGGGGGTCTTCGCGCCGGCGCAAGGGTCTGCGCAGTGCCCGTGGGCTGCCGAGCGGGAGCCCCGCAGGTACGGGCTGGGGTGGGCAGCAGTAAGGGGGAGGTGGATGTCCCGGGGCGGCACCAGCGGCTGCAGAGCGGGATGGATCCCAGAACCAGGGGGGAAAGTCTGAGGATTCATTCTTCCTGAAGGAAAAAAAGAAAAAAAAATTCATTTAAGATATATTTTATGGAATTTATATTTCTCTCTTTAAAGCCGACATCATGATTTAAATATCCTCCTCCCACGGTGGAAAGCGGACGGGCCTTTGTCAGGGAGTTCTCAGGAGCCAAGCTGTGCCAGCCTCCCTTGCAAAAGTTTTTTCTTCGACAAAGGAAATGCCACCTCCGTTGCGGGTCTGGGGTGCTGCTGGTGGTTCTCAGCCCTTTGCTGGAGGTACTCGGCCTCTTGGTGGAGGTGAGGAACAGTTCCTGCACTCCATTATTAAATTTATGGGGGTGGTGGAAGTTGGGGGGTGATTTGAGCCATTCTGTTCCAGGCAGTGACTAATGAAGAAGGCTAATTCAGCTTGTTTTCTGTATCACAGTAGAAGAAAGCACATTTGTGTCTGAGATGAAGCTGGCCTTTCTGAGATGTGAATAAGACCTTTCACTTAACGCACGTTGCTGTAGTGCCTTTATAACTGTTTAAACCTGATGAAACTAGAGAGACAGGTTTTATGTAGTGCCTTTATAACTGTTTAAACCTGATGAAACTAGAGAGACAGGGTTTATGTACACAGGAGGATACAGAAGGATGTTTAAATGTGCATGTATATTTTTATGTTGTATGTGCTTGCATTCAGAGAAGTCTTGGATGAAAGCTCTTAAAAGGAAGTGAAGAGTGGGAGTAAAGGGAATATGAAAAGTGGGTGTGAAGGAGAAGGTGGAGGTCAGAGGAGCAGCCAAGGATAGGCTCCCTAAGGACGTGGTTGAATGTCTCTGGAAGCTTTTAAAAGAGGCACAGATGTGGTGCCGAGGGACATGGTTTAGCACCAGACTTGGTAGAGTTAGATAATGGTTGGGCTTAATCTTGAAGGTCTTTTCCTACCAAAATGATTCTCTGATTCTGAGCTTAAACTAGTCAATGATCTTAGTTCAGTGTGGATTCAGGTGTAAACCAGGTGAGTGAAATCTCCCTGTGGAGCTGCTGAGGACAGACATCACAAACCTCTTGAGAATTCATACTTTGATGTGGCATAAATGAAAGCATCTTCTTCAGAAGAATGTTTGTGACTCGGGTATTTCTGACCAATTGTCATTGCTCATACTTTCTGCTAGCAAGGCTGGTCTGCAAAAGGAGTTTACTCAGAGAATTTGAAGCTGGGCCAGCTGAGGAGGATTACTGGCTGTGCTTTGAAGCCTGTGAGGACAATTCATAAGCTTTCTGGACAGCCATTTCATGTCTTTCCTTTGTGCTGGCTGGTATCCTGGAGATAATGCTGGTCAGAATGGGAAGTCAAAGGTGTTCTCAGGCTTAGAATCATATAATGGTTTAGGTTGGAAGGGGACCTCAAAGATCATCTAGTTCCAACCCCCTGCTGTAGTCAGGGACACCTCCCACTAGAACAGGTCACTCGAGGCCTCATCTAGCCTAGCCTTGAATGCCTCCAGGGAGGGAATATCTGCTAGTTCCCTGGGCAACCTGTTCCAGTGTTTCACCACCCTCACTGGAAAGAACTTCTTCCTAACATCTAGTCTAAATCTCCCCTCTGCCAGTTTAAACCCATTACTCCTCATCCTGTCATTATAAGACCTTGTAAATAGTCCCTCCCCAGCCTTCCTGTAGGCCCCCTTCAGATACTGGAAGGCCACTACAAGGTCTCCTCGAAGCCACCTCTTCTCCAGGCTGAAACGCCTCAACTCTTGTAGCCTGTCCTTGTAGGAGAGGTGCTTCAGCTCTCTGATCATTGTTGTGGCCCTCCTCTGGACCCGCTCCAACAGTTCAATGTCCTTCTTGTGCTTTTCCAGACCCCCTTTCTGAACATTGCTTCTGATTTTGGTTATTTGACTGACAGTTTCATTGTGTTACCTTAGTTTCTGGAAGAAAACATCTTGTGACTGATCCTCTTAGTTTGGTGTTTAGCAAGGTGAAAATAAGGATTAAGCACAAATCTTCAGAAAAAGATCTGTGTCAGGGACAGCTATGGTGTAGGACTTTGCCCAAAGTGTTTGTGCCCCAGTTTACTGAAGATTTCTCATCTTTAGGTGAATTTAAAAATAATGTTATAAATTTACATTTGTAGTTGGATTATGATAGAGGATTTAACTTCATTTTCTAGGGAGGGCTGTAAAAAGAGAGCTGAGAATTAGACTTATCATGAAAGACCTGAAGCTCTTGGTGTGCACATCATCGATGAGCTGTAGAGCAGCGTATGCCTCAGAGGATGGATGTAAATGTGGGCTGAAACTCTGAGAATAACGTGGATGACACAGGTGAGAAGCGTTCAGATTACTCCAGAAAGACCACTAAGCCAGTGTGTCACACGTCAAGCCTCCAGGAGGAGGTAGATATGAATTACTCACAGACATGCCATCCTCATTGCAACTCTGCTGGACCTTCAGGCAAGCAGGAGCTTCCTGCAGAGTTGCAGTATGCAGACAAAGAAGCCTGTGAGACCTACTACCAGAAACAAGGTAAGAGTACAGCTGGAGTCTTTGTCCCCTCCAGTACTGACTTTGACCTACAATGTGAAGATAAAGATTTGGAGCCCTGTTCCTCTGAGCAGTCCAAGAAGCCACAGGGATTGTGTGATGGCAATGAGCACACCGTTCTTGCGGATGTGTTTGATGAGGACCTGGAGCCTGTCTCTGAGGGAGCTTTTCCCTGTCGCTGCAAGAAGTGCGGCTCCTCTTTCCAGGCCAAGAGCGAGCTGCGGGAGCACCAGCGAACTCACCTTGCGGAAAACTCCTACCGGTGTCCCGTCTGTGCCAAAGAGTTCTTCCGGGCGGCAAACCTGCGCATGCACAAGCTCATCCATTCCAGCGACAGGCCACACAAGTGTCCCGAGTGTGACAAGGGCTTCATCCGCACAGCCGATGTCTGGAGGCACTTGCGCAACGTGCACAAGATTGAGCGCTCCATGGTGATCCTGACGAGCGGCATGGCTAGGAACCCGTGGTCCATAGTGCACCAGAACCAGCACTTGGTGGAGTACACCGAGCAGCCTTGTGCTGAGAGCCACAAGGGTGAGGAAGACGACTATAAGCCTTACACCTGTCCAACGTGTGGCAAAGGTTTCGATAAGACCAACCTGCTTTCCAAGCACAAGGTGATCCACCGGCAGGACAAGCCCTATAAATGCCAGGAATGTGGCATGGCATTTGTCCAGCTGCTTAGGCTGAAAAGACACCAGCAGACTCACTCTGGGGAGCGTCCCTTCTATTGTGAGGAGTGCGGAGGGACGTTCACCCGGCTGGCATCACTGCAGCGCCATCACCGCATCCATACTGGGGAAAAGCCCTACTCTTGCGGTTACTGTGGGCATTCCTTCACCGAGTCGGGTACCCTGCGGAGGCACGAGCGCACGCACAAACCGGACAAACCTTAGTGCTTGGTTTCTTTGTGACTGTGGTCTCCTTGACTGCTTCTTACCTGAATGAGGTCTGCTTAGTTGTGCTGGAGACAGCACTCCACTGCACGTATTCTGGCCAGTTCGTGCCTGCCTGCCAGGGAACGCTATACTGTGGATAACTCTGGAAGTTGTACTAGTAGAGATTGTACATACTGGCTTTGAACTGGCTTTGTGTGAAAAAGTAACTTAATTACTACTGAGTCATGAAATCTGAGACTTGAGAAGGTGGAAATCACTCACGTGTGCCAGCACTGCCTCAGTTTGCTGAACTGATAATGCATCAGCTTGAGCTTCTCACAAGGATGCACAGACTGTGAGATTTCTCTCTGCAGTCTTGGTCACTGGATAAATTGGTCCTTACCTCTCCAGTGTGATGGCTTTAACGCTGGGTTTGGAGATCTGTTGTTGCAGGTCTTTGTTACTTCAGAACATTCCTGAGCTGTCCCTGGCATCCTACTGAGTTTTTCTTGCCCTTACTTACTGTTTTTTATTTGGAGGGGAAGTATCATGTTGGTTATTTAAGACAAAACAAAACCCACAAAATAATTCCTTAATAAACTCAATGGTTTCCAGTTTTATTCCATGAATGTCTCTGTCTAAGGGAGTACTTATCCCTGACACTTTCATGTGATCAGTTGAATGCCTGTTAATCATGGAAAATTTTAGATTTTCACTGTGATGCTGCTTGTCCTTTGGGTGAGGGATTTGAATACATCTGTCTCTCTGATGGACTTGTGCAATTCACATCTGTCTAGCTGAGTATTACAGCTGGAATTGCTTGAGAACACATAATTCCAAGAGCAGAAGAGCAAATTTGAGTCACTTTGTTACTTGTTGCACAGGAACCATCTTCATTTGAACATTTTCACATCTGAGGAAGCTGAGGGAACTGGAATTGTTCAGTCTGGAGAAGAGGAGGCTGAGGGAAGACCTTATCGTTCTCTACAGGTCCCTGAAGGGAGGCTGCAGCAAGGAGGGGGCAGCCTCTTCTCCTTGGTGGCAAGTGACAGGACTAGAAGAAATGGTTACAAGCTGTGCCAGGGGAGGTTCAGGATGGATTTTAGGAAGTCTTTCTTCAATTGAAGGGTTATCAAACACTGGAATGGTCTACCCAGAGCAGTGGTGGAGTCACCATCCCTGGAGGTGTCTAAGCAGCCTGTGGACGTAGGGCTTAGGGACATGGTTTAGTTTTGACCCTTCAGTTGAGCTGGGTGATCTTTGAGGTCTCTTCCAACCAGGTGTATTCTATGAAATTGTGCAGCACAGTGGAAGTAAATCTTCAGGGCAGTGTACCTTGGCATTTGCTAAAGGGCTGTTTCACGTACAGTACTAGCCGTGCCACTTTCTTGCATATTGCAAGAGTAAAAAGTGGTGATGGCTGCTCAACACCTTCCACCCATGTGACAGCTGAGCAGGTGTTTCACAATAACAGAATCATAGAATTGTTTTGGTTGGAAGAGACCTCCAAGATCATCGAGTCCAACTGTCAACACTACCATGGCCATTAAACCATGTCCCAGAGTGCCATGTCCACATGTTTATTGAACACCATCAGGGAGTGTGACTCCACCACCTTCCTCAGCAGCATTCCAATGCCTGACACTCTTGCAGTAAAGAAACTTTTCCTAATAGCCAGTAGTTGTGGGTATGGTTGTATGTGAGGGGAGGTCCTTGGCTCAGATCAAGCTGAACCACTCCGGCAGCACTTTAGTCTGGTAATGAATGGGAGACTAATTTTGATGGCCTCACTAATGAGTCATTTTAATATTCTTCAAAGGAGTGTCCAGATTAGGGAACTGATCTGCAACCCTTCCATAGGGGTGTGTTGTGTGGTCTCTGAAATGAGTTTTTGCAATGTACCTCTGCTGGGATGACTGGACCCCACATACCTTATGCATGTGAGTGAGACCTCCAAACTCCCCTCTTCAGGTAGTTCCAGTATAGGTTTAGCTTTCCAATGGGCTTTTAGTGCACCCCCCTAGCAAAGGAATGGTCTTCTCTGAGGGCTGCTGAGCTTCCCTTTCATGAAAAAAATATCCTGGATGAAAGGGAACTGATCTGCAGGAGAGAGGTCATGTGGTTCTGCAAGGACCATGCTTTTCAACACAATCTGAAGTGACCTGGTGAGAGGGCAAATAGCAAGGTAACAGAGCTATTCCAGAATCTATCGTGCATGAATTTCCCTCCCTCATCTTCTAAATCCATTTTGAAATCATCAGCAAGAGTCTCCCCTTTTCAGCATCCTACTTCTCCCTTGGGTAAGTGGTGCCTTTGCTATAAGGGGTGTGTGTGTGTTTAATAGCCAATTAAACTGGACCACTATGAGCACCTTTATGTTGTGTGACTGTTCTGCTTAGACAGTTGTGGTAATGGGGAGCATCTAGTTACTCTGCTTTTTGGTGTTAGCAGTTGGTGAAAACTGTACCTGCAAAAGCATAATGGTGAAAGTGTTTTGAACAAAGGTCTGGTTAATGGGAAGAGTAAATGGTTGGTGAAATGAAAACTGCTAGGCTTAACTAAAAGGTTATTAAAAAGATACTTGCCTGGAAGGTGGACTTGCGTATAAAGAACTTGGATATGTGAAGGGAATAATAAAAGTGTGTGACAGCTTCCAGGAAGAGTGTGCAGAGAAACTTCCACTAACTCCTGTGCAAGCTACAGGAAATCCCTTAGAGCTCAGTTTAATCCAGAGATTGTCACTTCTGCACTTCACATTTTTAATATAAAGGTTTGGAAATCTCTCCCAGGTCCTGCCACTCTCACAGTTTCAGTCTGAGTTGTTGGTAGCCTACAAGAGACATAGCCAGTTACGGTATCCAGCTGAAACAGAGATACTGAGCAAATACACCTGCTCTGCAGCATGGCTTCATTGAAGTGGTTACAGCAGAAGTCAGAGTAAACAATGCGTCTGTGAGCTCCACCCTGTCACCAAGAGAGGCCATGAAAGAAGTGGTTCCCTATGAAGCTGTGCTATGCAGGGAACTTGCTCCAGACTCTCGTTACCAGGGCATTACAGGAAGCACTGTGCTGGAACTGGGCAGGAGATCCTAACTGTGTGAGTACTTTTGACTACTGAATGGTGTTTGCGAACCATGGAATGCAGAAACACCCTTTGCTCTTTGATAACTTTCCTGTCCTCTCATTCCATCGCAGGAACATTATCTCAAGACTGAGAAGCTAGAATAGTTTCAGTGCTGCCTATCTCTGAGCCACACTGACCTGGAATCAGTGGCCAGTCCTTGGCAGCTCTGGTCTCTTTTCTTACTTTGTTAACAAAGGTGTTGCACAGTGCATACACCTCTGCTTCTGAAGGGTAGATCCCACACCCTGCACCAAAAAACTGCTATCATACAGTCTTTTTACTCCTCTGCGTGCCATCAGCCTCTTACTGCATTCTTCACATTATCCTGGCATGGAGGAGTCTGAAGAAGGAATCTTTGATGGAAACTAAGCAATCAATCATTTGTCAATTAAACTGGGTAAAGGGCACTGAAGTCTCTGGAGGAGGCAGCTTTTATTTAAAGTGAGGCTTCATCATGTGATGATCTGCCTCTGATCTTCTAAAGTTGCTGTTGGCATAAAGAGCCTCCACTGCATTTTTCCTCCTTACAAACTGAAAACAAGGGGCTGAGAGCTTGCCAGCAAAAGAGCAGATGAATAGTATTTCACTAGGATAACATACTGGAAACAGGGAGGAAAGCAGTGGTTTTGTTTTGGTGATCCCTGCTGTGTCTGAAGCTTTGAGAAAAACAATTGTGGGCCTGTGCAAGGTTAGAATCATTTTAAAGAGCAATGGAAGCTAGCCCATGACACAGGGCAATGCAGGTCTCTGCCCCAGAGTTCAGTCCACTTGTAATTCCACTTGCAGGCTGGCAACACTGCTGAACTATCCCCTGCTACATGGGAATGGTGTTTTCCAAAGGAGGATGTGCTTGTGCCGTTCACATAATGGCTTTCCTCCTGTTTATCTGCTTAGAAGAAAACATCAGAACTATCAATTCCTTTTCTCATTAGGGGTTTTATCTTAATTGCTGCTTACCTGCTTCAAATCTGAAAGCAGTAGTAGTGATCTGAGCAGCTCTGTTTCTGTACAAACTACCAGCACACATTTTGCTGGCTGCAAGGGACTCTTGAGGGTAGGTCCCTGGGCTCAGAACCATGCACAGGTGACAGCAGGGTAGCCTAGCCACCAGCTCATCATTTAACAACTACTGCCTTTAACTACCTGGCATGTCTTGGTGAGAAACATACTCCTCAGTGCAAGGATATTCTGTGTATTCACTTGGGAAATAATAGCAGCTTTAAAATAGCTTCAGGACAGGGCAGATTGTTTAAACATAAGAGATAGTCCCAACTGTAACTACGTTATTTCCTTCTCTGTTTGCATACCATGACACAGCATCCAGTTTGGGGTGATCAGACAACAGTCACTGCAAGGATGAAAATGGAGCTAGGCTTCCCCAAAACCTTGGCAGCTCTTGCACCACAGGCACATCATCTTGGCCTGAGCTAACTCATTGCATGGCCAGGGGGTCTGGATCAGGGCTCAGCTCTTCACCACTGTGAAAGGCAGGATAAGGAATCCAGAAGCAACATACAAGCAATGCAGGCCATCTTCCCAGTGTGCAAAGGGTTACTGCTGTCTGCAAAGTGGATGTAAATGTCTGACCCACTGAGGTGGCCAGGTGAAAGGTCTCTGCTTCTCTCCAAACTGGAGACAATGACAGCTTTCTCTTTTTGCATAGGCTTCCTCAACCTGATGTGATTGCTTGTGATGGAAGATAGCCAGCTCTGAGTGAGGAAAGGCTCAGCTTGAACTGTTTTGTTGTGCTCAAAAAGGCAAAACAAATTTGAGGGGCTTTTAGCAATTTGCAGCACAGAGCCTTGCTGAGTGCATTGTGCGCTCACCTGTCTTTTGACCTGACTTCCTTTTTATTTCACAGTTTGCTATAATTGCCTTTTTGCTTCTCTCATCAGGAAACACTCTTGAGGAAGAGGTTTTAGTGACTTCTCTGTCTCAATCAGCTAGGACTTCCCTGGCTGACTGTGTACAGTTGTATAAAGCACAATCACTACCCCGGCAGTGGAAATGAAGGAGTCAGCCTAGCATGCGGGTTCCCTGTTCCTCCAGACTGGTCCCCAAACCCTTCCTGGAAGAGTTTTTATGCAGGAAGGTTAGACAGGTTAAAGCAGAGTGATACAGACTCTGGAGCAGCACGCACCCACTCGGTTTCATTTGTCACCACTTACCTTGTTGGGAAAGGGAATACTTGTCCTAAAACCACAGAGAGCTTGCCCTTCCTTCCAGCTAAACACCAGCTCAGGGTATACTTAGCCTCACTCTGCACCAGAGAGATTAAAATCCAGAGATACTCTCTGATTTGGGAAACATCAGTAGCTTCTGCATGCTGCTGTTGTCTCCTGCAAGCAAACCTAGCATTGGGCTAGCACAGGAGGGGTGCCCTGAGGTTATGGGTTGAAGTGCAAGCCAAGCATAGCTGCTGGAGGTAATGATGAAGTCAAGGATGACTTGGGGTGGCCTTAAGAAGACTGAGGTTCATGTGAGGAGCATTCTGGATTCTGACCAGGCTGGCATCCGGTGGGCAGACACTTGATAAATATAACTCTTTTCTTTTTAGCTCCTGCAAAAAGTCTAGAAGGAGCTGTCTGTTTTCTCAGACATGCCACGGCCCTTGCTGCAATGAAGAGATCAACAAGACACATCTCTTGTGCCCCCTGGCTGTTCTTCATCTTTCAGACACTCGGGTTGGCGGTGTATCTTCCTGAGCACAGTGTTCAGGGAATTGTGAGAAAACAGCTGGGAAGTCACCTCTGGAAAGGACAAGCTGAGTGCCTGAGAGGAGCTGGCAGTGTTAGCCCTGTCTGCATGAGGATGCTCCAAGGTGGGTCCCATCCAGAGAACCCCTTCCCCTGCCTGAGAGGCTTAGACGCAGCTGGTAATTGGTGGCAAAGCTAATGGAGCTGGACAGTAAGAGAGAGCAAGGCATGGATGGCACTGCAGCTTGATCATGGAGCTCTCCCAGGCAGTTGCTGGAAAGACCTTTCAACAAACCATAAAATGAAACTGAACCCTTCACGTGGGTAACTTGAGCAGAGATCTGGGCTGGCAAACTGCTGTTTGTCACCAAGCGAGGCTGGATAAACCAGATACCAACTGCTAAATATCTCTGTTGTCATTTGGAAAACCCTTGGGTTCTAACATTTAGGAATGCAGCAGTAACGAGCAATTAATTGTCAAGAATAAAAGAAAAAAAAAAAAAAACGGGGAAAAAAAAGAGAGAGGGAAAAAAAAAAAAAAAAAAAAAAAAAGGCAAGCCAAAAATGCTTCTTGCCCTTTTGTTCTTCACAACAGACGAATGGGAGAACGGGATGTTCCCAGCAGGAACTTCTTAATTATTTCACCACTGCACATCTCTCTTACAGTCCAAGTTAGAAATGTCAGTTTAATTTTCTTTTAATTGCCTCAGCTATCAGGTACCTAAGAAAAGCCATTTTTACCAACTGTCTAGTCCCTGTTCTTGGTCTCAGAAAGGAGCTTATTGATGTAGAAGTGCTCAATGTGGTTCTGCTTCAGAAAGGAACTCTCCCAGGAGGAGAGCAAAGGATGCAAATATTTCACCTTTCATTGTCATTTCCAGGGTACTCTCTGTGAGAGTATCCTGGGATGCATTAAAAGGAAGGAATGTGGCTGAGGGAGGTTCTCCTCCCTCCTCTGCTCTGCACCTATTAGGCCTGGGATGCATTGAAAGGAGAGTGGTCAAAGTAAGTTCTCCCACTCTGCTCTGCACTGACAAGGCCTCGCCTGGACTACTATGTACAGTTCTGGGCTCCCCAACTCAAGAAGGACAAAGAACTACTGGAGAGAGTCCAGCACAGGGCTACTGAAATGATGAGGGGACTGGAACATCTATCATATGAGGAAAGGCTTGAAGGCTTGGGGCTGTTGAGCTTGGAGAAAAGTAGTCTGAGAGGGGATCTTATTAATGCCAGCAAATGTCTAAGGGGTTGGTGTCAGGAACGTAGTACCAGTCTCATCTCAGTGGTTCCCAGTGATGGGGCAAGAGACAATGGGCATAATCTTGAGCAGAGGAAGTTCTGCTTTAGGTGATCCTGATCTGGCAGGGAGGTTGGACTTGATGACCTTCGGAGGTCCCTTCCAACCCCTACCATTCTGTGATTCTACATTTGGCAATGCTCATCTCATTGGCAGTGCAGGAGGGTTCAGGCTTCGATTCCATTTTCCTTGCCCATTTCCATACAGAGTTTAAGCTCAGTGTATATTTGCTTAACCCATGGGAGTGCTGCTGGGCTTTGCACCATCTCTGAAATGCATGCAGCACCTCTGCATGGCTCAGGCAGGGTGCTCAGCCTTGCCCAAGGGGTGGATCCCATGCCAACCGAGACGGGGTCCTCTTCTCCTGGAGGGACAGAGGTAAGCAATAAATAACACAAGAGTAACTGGGCCCTGACTCTTTCCCCTGTGCTCCTGGGGTCCAGGGGCACTCATAGCCTCAGAAATGAGTTCCAACGCAAGCCCTGGCTTGTGTTAGCAGTAGTGTGGCCAAAAGGACTGAGGAAGTCATGGTCCCCCTGTACTCAGGTGAGGCTGCACCTTGAATACTGGGTTCAGTTTTGGGCCCCTCACTCTTAAGAAGGACAATGAGGTCCTGGAGCATGTCAATAAAAGGGTAGTGAAGCTGGTGAAGGGTCTGGAGAACAGGTCTTATGAGGTGTGGCTGAGGGAACTGGTTTTTTTCAATCTGCAACAAAGGCAGCTGCGAAGAGACCTCATTGCCCTCTACAGTTCCTTTGAAAGGAGGTTGTAGTGAGTCAGTCTTTTCTCCCAAGTAACAAGCAACAGGGCAAGAGGAAACAGCCTCAAGTTGCAGCAGGGAAGGTTTGCTTGGACACTAGGAAGGATTTCTTTCAGAAAAGGATTGTCAAGCCCTGCAACCAGCTGGCCAGGGAGGTGGTGGAGTCACCATCTCTGGAGGAACTTAAAAGCCATGTAGATGTGGTGCTGAGGGACATGGTTTAGTGGTGACCTGGCACTGCTGGGTTAACGGTTGGACTCGATGTCTGAAAAGTCTCTTCCAAACGATTCTATGATTCTACGTGCTTCTTCCCCCAGCCATGCCAGGGAGGCCTGAGCTCCCCTGAACCGTGCCAGCAAATATTACTCTCTGTGCCATTGGGGTCGGTTGGGTGCCACAGAAGAGCCATCAGGGTGCTGTGCCAGTGCAGGGGCTGTGGAGATGCTGGTGCCACTTGAGGGCAGCTATGTGGATTAGGGTACAGGCACACTGGGGACCAGTGTGTGAGCAATGACGTGTGGCATCCCATGCCACAGTTGGGGCACTTATAGGGCTGGTTGCCCACGTACAGCATCTGTGCTCAAAAGAGATTGGAGGACTTGGTGAAAGGTCTGGTTGTTGGTGTGGATCTGCTGGTGCCTCTTAGCATATAGCTGGTTTTGTGTGCGGTCACGTTGATTTCTGCTCACTTCTCATCTGATTTTCCTTCTTCCTAATGGCTGCAGTGCTCATTTGAAAGCATGCCTTTTTATTTTCTGCACTTTATTAACTGTTTTCCTGGTTTGAGTTTTGGTTTGTTGTTGTTTTTTGGGGTTTTGTTTGTTTGTTTTGTTGGTTTTTTAAACTGCAGAACTATCAGGAAACAAAATGCAGATGTTATTAATTACAGAAGCCTTGATCCTCTGCCAGGCTTCAGATCCGGTGGCTGTTTCACTTGACGGTTAAGGAGCTCGTGTGTTACAGAGCCAGGCTAGCGGTAGCTGCTTCTCCCACTCCTGGAGGGCTCAGAAGAGAAAAGAGCTCTGTGTTAATGCAGAATCATGCAGTATTAAATAGTATGATCTTAATAAAGGTCACCTGGCCAGACAGAGCATTTCCAGAGAAATAAAAATAGCTAAAGGGTGAGAAAGCAAGGACATCTTCTCGCAGCTGTAATGGTGAAGGTGGGAAAGCTACCTGACAGCCCTCTTTGCTGGCTCAGCAGAGCAGATGCCCTCTGTGCTGCCAGTGGCAGATGTGGGCAAGCTGAGATGCCTCCTGCCCCTAAGTACAGACAGAGCAATGCAGCCACATTTCTGCTCCCCTCTTTTATGTAGAAAATGTAAAGAGAATTAAGATCAGACCTGGCCACAAGCCAGGTGTAGCCAATAACCTGTGGGGCTGTTGTCTGTGGGATGTGCAGTGCTGGGAAGGGGAGGTGAGGCCTGTGACAGTGACTTTGACACCCTGCTTTCCTGCACACGTGTAAAATGGCCCAAGGAGCTCATGCTGCTTGAGGAGTCTGGAGAGCAACAAGCATCTGCTCCCTGTGCTGTGGCAAGGCCAGGGAGGTGTAGGGAAGAAGGCATCTGAGCGGTCACTGCTGAGGAAGGCAAAGCCAGTTGCAAATCCCAGCAGAGAAAAGCAGCAGCCCCATTCCGCTCACTGAGAAGAGGGGCAGTGAATTCCTCTTTGGATGCTGATTCACTAGACCCTTGTTTAGAGGCTGGTGGATGGTTTAAAGCCAGCTGGCTGAGCCTTTGAGAAATGCCAACACTGCTTTTACCTATTTCTTTGCTCCCCAAAGGGAAAGCTATGGGTAGTAGTGTACAGGTTGCCCCTCCTGCCACAGCTCAGTGCTGCAGAGAGGTGGGAGTGCACTTCAGGATAGCTGCTCACACACACCACAAGGGCAAACCTGTTTTCCAGGAGCTGCTTTCTGAACAGAGAGGCCAGCACCAGTAGTGCTCAGTGGGTGCTTTACCCTTGCCTTCCTCTCTGGACTTTATGCTGTCACCTTCAACTCAGTTTAGGTTGGATATTAGGAAGAATTTCTTCACTGAAAGTGTTATCAGGCATTGGAATGGCTTGCCCAGGGAGGTGGTAGAGTCCCCATCCCTGGAGGGATGTGGTTTAGTCAAGGACTTGTCAGCGTTAGGATAATGATTTGATTCAAAAGATCTTAGAGGTCTTTTCCAATCTAGGCAATTCTGTGATTCTGTTTCCAATGCATTGTGCTAAATCCTTGCTTCTCTTCTTGTTCAAGACACATTTGTCAGTGTCTGATTATTCCTTGGCTACTGTGCAGGCTGTTTCTCCCTCCTCACAAGTCCAGCACATACATATCTGTCCTTCCCCAGCATGGGAGCTTTCCCACAGGGATATTTCCTCCCTCCTTCTCTTACTGCCTGTCTTGCACAAACTGCTTGGCTTTCTCTTCCTTACAGTGTTGGTTTCTGTCTCTTCTCTGGCACTGAAATCACACTTTTCCCCTTGTTTTGAGCTGTCTGACTTTGCAGGCAATCTCATCCCCAAGAACAGTCTGGCTACAGTTGTTGTATTTGGGATTAGCAGAAATTAAATCCCTCAAAGTCCTGGCAACAGGTTACATCTCAACAAAAATGCTACAGAGCAACCTGCAGTCCTGCACCGCTCATGAGGGCTTTGCATGTGTGAATACGAGAATATGATCCTGCTTTCAGGAACTGGGGGAGCACATGGGAGGAAGCAGGCACTCTGGGCTGCACCTGGAGCATCTTAAGAATGGTCCAGCATGAAATACCACTTGCCAGGTGGGTGCACAATAAAGCCACTGCCTGCTCCTTGGATTATCGTTTCCTCTGGTATTCCTCTCTTGGACAACTTGTGTGCAGTAAATGAGAGCCTGTGCCTTGGAGCAATCTCAAGATGTAATCACTTGAAGGAATTAATGTTGCAGTGGCCACGGGAAAACAGAGATATGCAAACCCACTTCTCTCTAGAATCAGAGACAACTGGACCACGAGGTCACAGCTGAGTGATCACAGAATCACAGAAACATTCAGGTTGGAAAAGACCTTCAGGATCAACAAGTCCAACCAGTATCCCTACCCTAAACCATATTCCTAAGCACCACATCCAAACGACTTTTAAATACATCCAAATAAGAGGGCTGGAGCACAGCCCTCTCTGGAGCCTGTGATGACAGGCTACAAGAGTTGAGGCTCTTCAGCCTGGAGAAGGATTTGAGATCTTGTAGTGGCCTTCCAGTATCTGAAGGGGGCCTATAGGAAGGCTGGGGCGGGACTATTTACAAGGTCTTATAATGACAGGATGAAGAGATGTTAGGAGGAAGTTCTTTATAGTGAGGGTGGTGAGGCACTGGAACAAGTTGCCCAGGGAGGTTGTGGATGCTCCCTCCCTGAGGTGTTCAAGGCCAGGTTGGATGAGGCTTTCAGCAACCTGTACAAGTGAGAGGTATCCCTGCCTATGGCAGGGGGTTGGAACTAGATGATCTTTGAGGTAATTTCCAACCTAAACCACTCTATAATTCTATGGTGACTCCACCACTTCCCTGGGCAGCCCATTCCAACGACTGAACACTCTTGCAGGGAAAAATAATTTCCTAATGTCCAGTCTAAACCTACCCAGCCACAGCAAGCCATTCCCTCTTGTCCTGTCACTAATTACCTGTGAGAAAAGACCAGCAGCAGCGTCTCCACAACATCCTTTCAGGTAGCTGTAGACAGTGAAGAAGTCTCCCCTCAGCCTCCTCTTTTTCCACACTAACCATCCCCAGCTCCTTCAGCCTCTCTTCATAAGATTTATTCTCCAGGCCCTTCCCCAGCTTCATTGCCCTCCTCTGCACTCACTCCAGCACCTCCACGTTCTTCTTGTAATGAGGTGCCCAAAACTGAACACAATACTCAAGGTGTGGCCTCGCCAGAGCAGATCACCTCCCTATTCCTGATAGCATGTGCGAGCACCCATGAGCTTCTCTCCTAGGGCTGAAACCATTATTTGTGGCAGAGATGTGACATAAATGAACTGGCTTCCCAAGTGGCATTCTCCATATATTACCAACCCTGCTTCTGGTAGTCTGAAATCCTCCTCCCCCCAACAGTTTTATTCCCATGTAACTTCTGTGGGACTGGTGCAAACAATACCTTAGCAGGAAAGAGTTCGCTGTGTCTTGGCAGCATCTCTGCAAAGCAGAGGGGTGTAGCTGTTGGGAAACAGTGGTAGGACTTTAGCCTATAGGGAAGCTGTTACTGAACACAAGCTGGGGATGGTTTAAACCAGAGGGTGAGAGAAAGTCATGGGAAGAGACCTACAGAGCAGGTTCAACTCATTACTGTGAGAGGGGCATCATCATTGGGGCCAGCTGAGGCTTATTCACAAGCTATAAAGAGAGCAGAGAGCAGGGGTAAAGCTTCCTCTTTAGCATATGTTGCCAAAAAGTATGGCCAGGCTGGTGAGGTTCCATGGTGATTCTGTCATTGCTGGTCTGCTCCAGCCAGGGCTACCTGAAGGGATCCTTCCCCATGTAACAGCTCTTTCCCTGCCTGGGACAGACATCCAGCTGAAAGGAGAAATAAATGCTGCAAAAGAAAATGATTATTTTGATGAGTATTGCTCTCCCCTTCAGGCTCTTGTGGTAGGGGATAAATATTGTCAGGGAAAAATACAACAAAGTGTCCTCCCTGCTCAGGTTTGTGAGTAACGTCCTCTCCTGAGCTGCCTTCTCACTGCAGCACAGCTCTGTGCTGAAGATGCAGCCAGGAAAAAGCCGCCTGAGATGCCGTACACTAAGGAAGTCATACAGCCTGCTTGAGAAAACAATGATTCAAGAAGAAAAAGATGTTACAAAATCTGCAGTACACAAGTAAGTGCTTCTTTCATTTGCCTTTTTTTTTTTTTCTCCTCATTTTTCTTTGTGAACTCCTCCCTTTGTCCTTGCAGTGCCTGGTTACCGGTGCTAGGTTGTGGGATAAACACTGTTGCCTTCCTACAGAGAAGCAATGGTGGGAGGAAGCCCAAATAATACCCTGTCCAAGCTATTCCCAGGCACATCATATAGGCACAAAAGCAGACTGGAACCTGAATTATAGGCTTAGAGGCAGGGGTGCCCTGGGCCTGTCTCAGAAGACCCCCACCAGCCCCATGGGCCATCCAGATGAGGCAGCTGTGGAGCAGGAGTCCTAAGCTGATGTCCCAGCTTTTTGGGGATGCTCAAAGTCAGCTCCTGGGTGTCTGTGGTGCAACTCCACTGAGGTTGTAGCATATCCAGGTGCCAGTAATTGGGAAGACTGGGGTGCAGAGGCCATTGCAGGGCCACAAGGGTGGAAAGTGTAGGAAATACTACTGCGCCATTTAACAATGCCACAGCAAGTCTTGTCACTGGACACAAACAGCTGTTCCCAGCAGAGCTCTCCTCAGCTGCACTGCTTTCCAAGTTAAGGTTAGTGATCCCCCACATCTGACCCCTCTGCACCTTCTGCAACAGCAATCAGACAAAGCCTGCTGTACACCTTCCTCATCCATCACCCAGCAATCAGTGCTGGTAGCTGCTGCCCTCCAGTATCCTCCAGCAGTTCATGTAAGAAACAATGATGCTGTTTCCTATGGAAGTGCTGCCGGGTTTGTAAGTTCATGTATGAAAGCATCTAGACCCCTTCAGAGGCTTCTTGTTGACTGTCAGCCAGGTTTTCAGGATAGTCCTGCAGGCATGACCCACAGCATAAAAGAAACCAAAGGTGCCTCAAGTTGTGCCAAGGGAGTTTAGTTTAATACAAGGAAAAATTTCCTCACCAAAAGGTTTGTCAAACCATGGAACAGACTCCACCCAGAGAACTGGTGAAGTTACCATCCCTGAGGTGATTGAAAAGATGTGTAGATGTGAGGCTGAGGGACTTGGTTTAGTGGTGGACCTGGCAGTGCTGGGTTAATAGTAGGACTTGAGAGTCTCTATGATTTACTATCATGTAAATAACTGGGAAAGGGAATCCGTATTTCTCCTCTGTTTTTTTTTGCTGGCAGTGACCTCCAATGATGTTACCATGCCATCTTCTGTGATCCTGTCCCTCTTGAAGATCATAGCAACCAATAGCTTTAATCTGTGTTGGTGACACTTAAACCTAGTCCTGCTTGTGGAAACCTCCTGTCTCAGGCAGGTAATCTCAATTGTAAACTGCTCAGCCTCTTAGAAAAGGTCAGCTTAGAAGCATGTAACAAGTATAGCTGCAAACCCAACTCCTCCTCTAAAGATTAAACTTCTGAACTACAGATAATTACTACTCTTCTCCTCCCTCTGATGGCATCTTCCATCTTCAGCTGTAGAAACAATATGCAGTGCCTTAATGTTTAAACTAAATGTATGTCTCTTGGTGTGGCTATGAGGTAAAAAAGTACCATCTTTGTGTTTCCAGATGAAGAACTCAAGGAAGACGAGCTGGAGGTGTGTGTTGCTGTTCGGCGGGTGAGTCACCAGCACAGTCAAGGGCACTGCTCCTTGACAAGGACTTGCTGTGTGACAGAGTGGTGAGGCTGGTGCTTGCAAAGCCAGGGTGTCAGCAAGGCACACAGCCCTGGTCTGGGATGCTGCTCTGCCATCCCCATGCTACTGGATAGTTGCATGTTCATTAGTTGCAAATGAGCACACCAGTCATGTACACAACTCTTGAGCAGGGGAGACCTGGAGATGCTTGGCAGGATTCCTGAGCTGGAGCCACGAGCAATATGTTGCACTCAAGATTTGGTGCCAGTGGAGCATCCTTGAGGAGCAGCTCTCTGTGGAGATAGTGGTGTCGGTGTTGCCCCAGTGCCTGCAGTGCTTAGTACTGGAGGGTGCCCACAGGGACCGTTCCCTTGAAAGGTGGGATGGAGGTTGTTCAGCCTGGAGAAGAGAAGGCTCCAAGGTGATGCTACTGTGACCTTTCAGTACTTAAAAGAGGGGGCTATGAAAAAGGGAAGGAGAATCTTTTTAGCAGAGCCTGTTGTGACAACACAAGGGGTGATGGGTTTAACCTAAAAGAGGGAGATTTAAACTAGATACCAGGAAGAACTTCTTTACACTGAGGGTGGTAAGACACTGACCCAGATTGCCCAGGGTAGATGCCCCATCCACAGAAACATCCCAGGTCAGGTCAGACAGGACTCTGAACAACCTTCTCTAGCTGAAGATGTCCGTTCTGACTGCAGGGTCTTGGACTAGATGACCTTTAAAGGTTCCTTCCAAATCTGCCTATGATTCCACGAGGGCCAGGGCTGGGAGGCAGTCAGGCTGGCATGTCCTGCCGAGCAGCAGGCAGCAGATGGCAATGTCGCCCTGCAGGAACAGCAGGCAGAGAGGCAGGGATGCAGGTAGACACTTTCTGTGCTGACAGCTTGGAAACGGGACAAAGCAACCCCTCTGCAGTGTGTCCAAATTTAGTGGAAGCTGGAAAGTTGAAAGCAGCTTTGAGTGCCTGGTAGAGATGCTCCTTGGCCCCAGGCTAGCTCTACTTCCCATGGCCACCAGACAGGAGAAGAGAGTGAGCAGACAGGCAAAGACACCCACTTCTGCCTGCTGCCCTCCCATCCTGCCTGGCATAGGCTGCTGTGGGGCTGCTTACAGCTGAGTAGCCCTAAGGTGTTCAGATAGCCCAGAGTGCTGAGCCCTGGAGGGGTATAACTTGAACATCTGGGGAAACTGAGTCATTGAAGGTGCCTGTGAATAGGTACCAGAGATACAGCAGCTGTTGTTCTTAGCAGTGGGGGAGAAACTGCTTCCACAGCCAACCTTGGTTAAGGCTTGGTGTGGCTGGGACATGAGCTTCACCAGAGTGCCATGCCTGCTCTCCCTGACTCGCCCTGTGCCATTGACTGTTTCCTAGGTGCAACAGGTTGCAGAGCTTAGATGGCAGCATTTCCTGCCTGTGCTCAGAAGATGTCCCACAAAGCCTTGGTGGGATGCAAAACTGGGCTATCCCCTATAGCTGTCACTTCCTGCCTTGGCCATGTCCTGGGGCCGCAGCACCGTCTCACAGCCTTACCTCGGGGACTTTGCACGGCCATGCACTCTGTCTCATGGGAGGAGAGCCAGTGCTGAGTCACAGAATTGTTTTGGTTGGAAAACACCTTTGAGATCATCAAGTCCAACCATTATGTAACTCTGCCAAGTCTGGTGCTAAACCTTGTCCCTCAGCACCACACCTCTGCTTCTTTTAAACACCGCCAGGGATGGGGATTCAACCAGCTCCCTGGGGAGCCTACTCCAATGTTTGAGAACCTTTTCAGCGAAGAAGTTTCTTCTAATATCCAACCTAAACCTCTCCTGGTGCAACTTCAGGCCATTTCTTCTCATCCTATCTCTTGTTTTCTGGGAGAAGAGACCAACCCCACCTTGGTAGAGTTTTTTGCTTGTATCTGAGCAGCTCCATCCCATCCTTTATCAATTGGGGATACTGAACTCAGGGAAGTAGGAGCTGTTTGCCTGCTTGGAGTAGGCTCCTGAGGAGTGGCCATGGATTTCGATGACCTCTCTGGGCTAAGAACATGCTGGAGGCTACATCAGTAGTACAGAAAATGGGGCTGGCATCTACCCTGGGTGCAGGTAGGAGCTCCTGAATTGCCACTGAAACTAACATCAGTGGGCAAGGCACCCCATTGTAGGCCTGTGAAGGAGAGGCCAGAAGGTACTGAGAGATAACTTGGAGCTGTGAAAAGGTGTACTGTGAATCCTCTTGGCCTCTCCATGGCCCAGCTCCACAGCATATCACCTTGGTTTGGGACCAAGCTATGCCCCAGGGAGTGAGGCACTGAACCAGGTTTACCCTCAACTCCTCAGGCAGGATGACTTCTAGCTGGCACAGGGCCCTGCCAGTGCTAAAAAACAAATTAATTCCTTCCAGCTGAGCACTCCTGATTCAGCACTTCTTCTGCCAGCCCTTTACAGCAGGTGTGAGATAACAAGGAGATAGGGTGGGCAGAAGGGTGGCAATTGTCCCAGCTGGGAATCTCCTGATGAGGTGCAATACAGAGATACCAGCTGTGCTCTCTCAGCACGGCAGGGCCAGAGGTGCAGGTTGACAAAAGGGTATGTGGGTCATGGAAGAAAAAGATGGGTCCTCGTGATGCCCCTGTCACCAAAGCTCAGCTCCATGCTAAAGAATGTGAGCACCTTGGAAGGTGATGGTTCTAGGACGCTCTGTGAAAAAAACCAAGGCTTTATGCCAGAAAGCAACAGGTCTGTGTGACCTGAGCCTAATTTTGTCCTTTTAGGAGAATCCACGCAGCTCTGCTTTCTTTTTGCATTTACCTAGATGTCACCCATTAGACAGCACCCAAGCTTTACTGCAGCAGGAACTTCTTTTTGGAGGAAGGAAGTGTCCTGGACTGATGCACCCACAAAACATTGCAAACAAGATGATCTCTTTCTTGAGAGAGTGAACACATTGAATGAGAGGCACTGAGGTTTTCAAACTGAGCTCTGCATTAATGCTGTGTGGTTTCATGTGCTCCTCTCTTCTGAAATTCTTCTTTGGTTTACAGGAGAGACTTGACTTTTCACCTTAGCCCTTGGCCGAGGCATTTGGAGGAGCACCAAGGAGACCCAGGCAAGTGTGAAGGTGCAGGAGGTCATCACTGCCCAAGAGGATGGTAAGTGTGGCATGTAACAAGCAGGGGCTGATGACAGAGAGGGAGTGCAGGTACACAGCGAAGGACACTGGCAGAAACAGAGCCATGGCTGAAATGAGGAGAAAACCAGACCTGCCTTAAAGTCAGGTGTAAAACTGAGTCAGGTCCTGAGTTTGTGTCTCAATCACCTAGAAATCTTGGAAAAGTTAACGGAGAGGGGAATGCAATCAAAACTTCAATGCATTACATGTTAGTGGTGATCTTCCCCTGCAGCAGAGATAAGCAATATGCAACTATTGCAGCTGGGGAAAGAGCCAATATCACTGCTGCACCAGGACATGACTGCTCTAGCTGGGCATGGCTTGTGCCACGTAAACCTACTGGGGGTCAGATTGCTGCCAGTGTTATAAACCTATCGTTCTCTGGATGGCCTTATCTCTTAAAGTGAGTATTATTAACTAGGAATGGACTTTGCTGCCTGTATTGTGGCATCTACATCTTACTTCAGGTCTGAGCCATGGGTGTCCTGCCAGGCCCATGGCTGGATGCTGCTCCAGGAGCAACTTCAGTTTTGCTCTGGTGCAAAGGGGATCCAGGGCTGGTTTGGGGTCTGTGCCAAGCTCTCGGCTTCCTCTGCGCTGGAGCAGCCCAGGTCCATTACACCTGCAGGGCCTCAGAAGGGCTCTACCAACTCCAGCCAAACCAGCTGGGTGCTCTTTCTGCCCCAGTTTGCAAAAGAAACCCAGACAGAGGCACTCACACACCTAAAACTCTTCACAGTTGCTAAATCCACTGGTAGTAAGCTCACAACTCACGATGCTGGGCTACAGCTAGCCTCACCTACAGTCCTGTGCGCAGGAGCAGTGCAAGGGGCCTTTCTGGACTTTTGATTAATTCCTGGGAATACAAAGACAGAGAGTAAGTGTTCTGTAGCAGGAGCAGTGATTCACTGAGATCCTGGTATGGATGATGTCTCTGATTCATGCCTGATCCACGAGGTTTCTGGTAAGGCTCTTCTGTTCCCTGTGACATTTGGACCACCAGCCTGTCCTCCCCGTGCAGCTACTCACCTCCACTAGTTCAAGATAAAGCAGCATATTTCTTTTGGAAAAAGGAGCCTTTGGTCAAGAAGAAACACATTTTGTCTTACACAGGAAAAAAACAATCACTTCCTCACAGAAAGGGTGATCAGGCACTGGAATGGACTGACAAGGGAGGTGGTGGAGTCACCATCCCTGGAAGTCTAAGAAAAGATTGGATGTGGCACTTGGTGGCATGGTTTAGCTGATGTGGTGGTGTTAGGTCACAGGCTGAACTTGATGATCTCAGAGGTCTTTTCCAGCCTCAGTGATTCTGTGAAAAGGAACATGATCTTGTCCCTCACACTGGCTCCTTATCCCTTAATGGTCTGCCTACCTTGCCAGGCTGTTGCCTTCCTTCTCCACTGCTCAGGCATAGTGGGTGGGCCTGCAGAGGGTAGTGAAGATGTCTTGGCTTCTTTAAATAACTATAGCCTGCAGATGTGGAGTTGACAGATGCCAGCTGGACCACCTGGCTTCTCAGACAGCTTTCGAAGAGTTTATCGGCAGCGAGAAATGCTCTGTTTGCGCCATGGCAGCAAGGAGCTAGCAGGGAGGCGAGAGGCTTGGCAGCCCACTCAGAGGCTTGCAGAGCTGCCGCGCACTACTGCATGCTGCTCCTTCCTGCATCTCCCTCACTGATCAGATCAGCAGAGGGCACTGCATGCCCATATTTTATCCGCCTGGGAAGGGAGGAAAGGTCCCCTCCACGCCTCCGGCTCCGTGGCCAGAGGAGGTACGCATGCAACATCAGCATTTGCTCGCTGGCCACCGGGCCAGTCCCTGAGCTCCCTGCCAAAAAGCCCTGGGCTGTGGGGACACCTCCACGATGGAAAGATCAGGGCTGATGAAGGAAATCGGGAGGCACTTGATGAAACGACAGGCAAATTTAGATCAAATGGCAGGAAATCCGCACTCCAGCAGCGCCCAAGAGCTGTGCTGCGGAGAGCTCTGCTCTGGCAGGAGGTCATCCAAGACAAACAGGGAGCTGCCTTCTGGGGTGGCCTGGCTGACCGGCAGGATGGGCGAGAGCTGAGGATCTGGGCAGGCAAAGCCATAAAGGCACTTTGGCTTTGTGCTCTGCTGTGGTCACCACAGGCGGTCAGAGAGGAACTCCCACCCTGCCCATAGTCTTCAGCCCATACAGGGAACAGAAGGAGCCTTTCCAACCATAACTTGATGGGTTTTTGGTTTTTGTTTTTGTTTGTTTGTTTTTTCATCAGAACAGGATATTTACCAGCCTGAGAGACATCAGTATGGTTCCAGCTGGGTTTGGTGCAGATGTGCTCCTTGGAGAGTTGAGCTGAAGGTTTGGAGGCAGGCTTTGGGCTCTTTCAGTGAGAATATTGGTGTGCAAACACAGAGCTAAATGTCCCAGAGGGGATGTTCCCACAATACCCATGGGAGTAGCTGCTTGCTGGAATGAACAGGGAACCAGATGCTACCTCTAGCATTGCTGTAGCCCTGCAGGTTTTGATTTAGTGGTGACTTCTTGCAGGTCATTTTGGCAGCAGCAAAACTCAAAGGCTCGTGGACTTTCTCGGATGCCCTATTCTGCTAAGTTTCGTAGGGCAGGAAAAGTAAGTGATTAAACTGGAGAGTGTTTCCTCTCCAGTTTCTTCACTGGTTGAAATCTGGACTTGTCTGAGAGCTCATTCCCTTGGGGAGTGATTTGGCAGCACTTCACAGAATCACAGAACCTTACAGGTTGGAAGGGACCTCCAGAGATCGAGTCCAACCTCGCTGCCAAAGCAGGATCACCCAGGGTAGTTCGCACAGGAATATCCAGGTGGGTTTTGAAAGTCTCCAGAGAAGGAGACTCCACAACCCCTCTGGGCAGCCTGTTCCCAGGGCTCTGTCACCTTCACTGTAAAGAAGTTTCTCCTCATGTTGAGGCAAAACCTTCTCTATTCCAGTTTATAGCTCTTGCTCCTTGTCTTATTGCTGCACACCACCAAAAAGACATTTGCCCCAGCCACTTGACACCCACCCCTCAGGTATTTGTGCACATTGATCAGATCTCCTCTCAGTCTTCTCTTCTCCAGACTAAACAGCCCCAGGTTTCTCAGTAACTCTTTGTAGGGGAGATGCTCAAGTGGCTCAGTCATCCTCATGGCTTTCTCCTGGACTGACACTTTCCAGCAGATCCCTGTCTCTCTTGAACTGGGGAGCCCAAAATTTGACAGAGTATTCCAGGAGTGGTCTCACTAGGGCAGAATAGAGAAGAAAAATGACTTGCATGATACCCCAAAACCCCTACCTGTTTTCTGCAGGGCAGAAGCCATAGCTTAAACAATGGTGAAACACAGGCTTGTGCATCCCAGGTGGTACCTATAGTTTAAGCTTCAGTCAAATGTAAGCTGCTGTATTTCTAGCCAGCACAAGTGATTCCTGCCTGGAAATCATTATCAAGAGAGTGAAGGTGATTTTTCTGGACTTCTTGATGTCCTTGGGAGATAGCTTGAATGGAGACTTTCCAAGATGCTGCAATATCAGCTATTGCCCTTTGACAGCAGCAAAGATAAAGATACATGAACCTCCTGCTCAAGGAAGCTCCCTCCTCCTCTTGCATCCCTTTTTTGAGATTAACATGCAGTTTGCTGCTCCAAAGCCTGAGGTTCTGACCCCAGAAGAAGCAGCTGCCTTTTCATACACAGCCCTTATCAGCCTTGAAAGTACTTTTCAACTTGTTTCTTCTCACCCACTCAAAGCAAAGGCTTGTGTGGAGATATCTGAGCTCTGCACAAGTGCAAGAAGGTATTGGGGTGGAGCTAGCTGATCTGCTCTGACTCTGCAAGCAAGAGGGGTGGATCTCATTGTGTTTAAGCTACCTGAACAAATAGTTGTTGCTCAGAAGAGATGAGAAAGCTGAGCTAAAACCATGTTCCCTGGCATGAAAATGGCTGAAACATCTCTGTGTTTATGCAGGGCTGTAAAGGAGCTGAGAAATGTTACCAGCCTAGCCATGAATGTCCTGGTGAACCTCCTGGAGCCCACACCTATGGTCTCCTCTTGCTTTCTGTGGTAAGCATCAGACACAAAATGGAGAGAGACCTGCAGGTGGTCCCAGCTGGAGAGCTTGAGGTTGCATAGACCTGGCATGAGAAGAAGGGCTTGCAGCAGTGCCAGTCAGCAAAGATGGAAGTGAAGGTGAGCTCTGATGAACTCTGAGCCATGTCCACCATGCAGGTTCTTCACCCTTCTGGCAGAGGGAGCTGGGCTCACCAACCTGCCATTGGGATGCAGTTTCAGAGGCTTTCCTCAGATGAAGTGTTGGGAAGAACCCTGGACTGTCAGGCTTAGAGTCCTTGGGCTGATGAATGCAGATGAGACCTTTGCTCACCATAGGCACTTGCTAGTACAAGTATTTCCAGGAACTAATTGTGCTTTGTCTTGGAAATAGGTTGGGTTTGGGTTTTTTTGTGTCTACTGATCCCCTTAGAAGAGTGCCTTGGGGACCTTCCCTCTCAATTATTTGGAATGTTCTGCAGATTTCCAGCAGAAATGGATCTGCAGCCGGCTTTTTCCTCATTTGTTCTTGAGCCAGAGGACACTGCTGGCACAAACAGCACTTCTCCCTGACTCTACTCCTCAATGTTGATTTGAAATAGTCTTTATTTGGCCTTGGGTTTTAGAGGGTTTCAAAACCAGACAAAAATGGGCTTGAAATATTTCCCATAATTTTGCAAGATCTTGACCCTCTGATATCAAGATGAGAAGAAAGATAACAAAATCAGCATTCAGGCTGGAACTGCTATTGTTAAACAGGCAAGACTGTAAAGCCAGTACTTTTTTGTTTACAATTGAACTCATGAATTTTTAGATATTAATGTATGAGGGATTGGGTAAACAACCATTGTGCCTCTAAGGAATGAGTCCCAGGCTGTCCTGAGCTGGAATACTTTGTACTTTCTTGATTGCCTTCCAAGAATTTCAAATTACTTCGTAACAGAAAAACAAGGCTGCTTCATGAGAGGTTGCCGAGGTTCTGGGGACTGCCTTAACTCCTCTACACGGTGGCTGCTCTAAGGGCAGAGATCTGCAACTGGGTGCTGTGGGTTGCTAAGCATGTAAGTGTTCATAGAGGGGTGGCGATGACAATGTGAAGAGTAAACTACTTGGGTCAGGAGGCTCGACCTGGATGTATTAAAACCCTGCTGCAGTGCTTAGGTTTGCAACCAGTGCGTAGCCTGTCAGTCACCGTTCACAGTTCGATGGGCATGGAGACATCGTGGACAATGGCCCAGCAATCCTGTGACTGCCATGAGGAAGGAAAGGAAGGCATTAGTGGGAAGTCCTGCAGCAGGTCAGGGTGAGAGCCAGCAAGAAGGATGGCTCTGCTTACCTAACCCATGAGCCTTTCCAGAGCAGCTTGGATGATCTTGTTCATGGAAACAACTCTCAGGGACTGAGTGACAAAGGGACATGTGGGCAGGGCGTGCCTCCCTGTGCCCTGAAGAAACCATGCCATGCTCTCCAGGGAAGCTGCAGACTGTGTTATAGACCCATGGGCTCTTCTTCAGGCTTACCAGGTTGCTTCTGAGCATGGTGGCCCTGACACCGCAGGCTGTGGTCCACTTGCATATTGTCCTTTATTTCTGGCTGTCTTGTGCTATGCAAGTGCTCTTTGGGAACAGCCAGCCCATTGCCTAGAACCTCCCCAACCAAAAATAACACTTGGGACTAGAGACCAGCCTGCTTAATGTCCCTGCCAGCCCTGGGCTACCCAACTGCTACTTAACTAGTTTTTGAACCGAGACCAACAGCTAGAAATTGAGACAACTTTCTGCTAGTGCTGGTGAATGGAGATTGCAGACAGGCATACAGTAGCAGCCAATGGCCTGGGCAGCCTTGAGTTGTCCTTCTTGGCCAACCTGGGCAGTTATATATTGGGCATCATGGGCAGCATTTTGGTAGAGGAGGCAGGATTTGGCCCCTTACTACCCAGGTCATTCTTGGGTTTGGTTTCCAAGCCAGCATCCGGGAGCTGTGGAAAGACTCATGAATTCGGGTTACCAAACCATCTGCTGGCTGCATTTCAAAAAGCAATTAAAGCAAAATTGTTTCCAGCTCTTTTGTCTGCAAGATGGAGTCTAGAGAAGGACAGCCAAGCCAGCATTTGCCTGAGCCTGCCATGGCTCCATGTAGGAGTTAATTTGATATAATCATAGAATTGTTTCTGCTGGAAAAGACCTCTAAGATCATTGAGTCCAACCACTGACCTAGCACCACCATGGCCTTTAATCCATATCCCTCCACTGTGCATGCTGCAAGGTGAGGAGTTCCCTGCTCAGAGCTTAGGGAGCATGCAGGTAATTTGAGCTACCTTACTGCTAGGTGTGAGTGGTGGCTAAGCCCGAGGAAGTGTCATTTTGGTACTTAATTACTGCTTTTAAGCAGAAATTAGACAACAGAGTGAAAAAATAGTGTAGGAAGACAGAATGCTTGACAGCCAGCTGACTGTGAGCCAGCAGTGTGACCAGGTGGCCAACAGCATCCTGGCCTGTTTCAGCAAAAGTGTGGCCAGCAGGAGTAGGGAAGAGATGGTTGCCCTGTGCTCATCACTGGTGTGGCCACACCTGGAATAGTGGATTCAATTTTGGGCCCTTCACTGCAAGAAAGACATTGAGGTGCTGGAGTGGATCCAGAGAAAGGCAACAAAGCTGGTAAAGGGTCTGGAGAACAGGGCTGGTGAGGAGCAGCTGAGGGAACTGGGGTTGTTTAGTCTGCAGAAAAGGAAGCTGAGTGGAGACCTCCTCACTCCCTACAACTACTTGAAAGGAGGTTGGAGGAAGGTGGGGGTTGGTCTCTTCTCCCTAGTAACAAGTGATAGGAGAGGAAATGGCCTCACGTTGCACCAGGGGAGGTTTAGGTTTGATATTTGAAGAAGCTTCCTCACTGAAAGGTTTCTCAAACACTGGAACAGGCTCTGCAGGGAGTTGGTTGAATCCCCATCCCTGGGGGTGTTTAAAAGAGACAGTTGTGATGCTTAGAGACTGGTGTGGCTGGATGGGTAGGGGCCCTTGAGAGCTACCTCAGCTCATGCACTGGCTTTCAGTGACCTTTCAAAGCATGAAGCTTTGCTTTCTTCCTTTTCTTGCAGTGGAAGGCATGCAAAGAGCACAAAAAAGGGGTGGAGATGAAAAGAAAAGGTAGGATGACAACATTCTTCCTTGTCCTCCTTTGATAGCTGTCACTTTGCCAAATCAGAGTAACCTTGTGTTGGAGGAGAAGGTGAGGCCACGCCTGATGATGAGATGCAGACAGGCAGAAACTTTAATAGTCTTTCCTGAGTGTTTTTATGTTCACAGTGTTTTCATTCCTCTTCCAAGATTATGCCCAGGAGAGATGGGAAAATGAATCCTCATAACCCACGGAGAACTTGTCTTTGGGGACACCCTTATGCCTGGGGACTACTCAACAACCAAAGATGACAGGATCAAGACACTCTTAGAGAGAGGAAGGACGGTCTGCTCTGGTGCTTCAGGAGCGCTTGGTAGCGAGGACACGCACCCATGGCACTGGTGCCAAACCTCTTGTGAGTAGCCCCATGATGTTCTGGGTGCCAAGCAGACAGAAGTGAGCTCTGATGTTACAGAACTCAGATCTGGGCTGAAGCACTTCCATTTTCTAGCAGGAGTGTCCCAGTGCTGAGACTTGAAGAGGATGGGATGGAAAGGAATAACAGTGGTAGTGAAGTCACCATCCTTGAAGGTGTTAAAAAAAAATGAGCAGATGTGTCACTTTGGGACATGGAAATGTTGTGTAGAAGGTTGGACTTGAGGATCTTAGAGGTCTTTTCTAACCTTAGTGGTTCTATGATTCTCTTTTATGATTCTATGAGATGGTGGCAGCTGTTGGGCTGGGTGAGTCTGAGTGCCACAGGATGCCATGGGGACAACCTGACTTAGCTGTCGCCTACTACTCTAGCCCTGCTGTGCCAATGCCCATCATGGTTGTGTATCAAGGGGCTGCCCAAGCCTCACATCTTATTTGACAGGAGGAAAAATATCCCAACAGGATGATGAGGAGGGAGGCAAGGGGTCTGCCCTGATGAGTGGAGAGGTCAGCGCAGCTGCAGGGTGCCAAGGTGGCTCTCCTGGGACACTGCTTGGTTGGCAAGTGACAAGCCCCGAGCGCAGCAGCGGCCGAGCCGGTGGCTTATGTAAGAGCTGGCAGCGGGTCCGGCGGTGCGGAAACCCAGCGGGCTGCCAGCGGGGCGCCAGCGCCTTTGATTTTTTTCCTCCTGTTTGCTCAGCAGCTTTCATGCAGCGGGGGAGCGGGGCGAGGGCACGAGATTCCTGCACACTGAACTCCTCTGTTTCTTTCGGCAGGATAAACAGGACGTAAAACAAAGCTCGGGGCCAGACCTCACCTCTGAGGCAACCTCTGCTGCCAAAACCCCCGCGGGGCAGCCTGTCCTCCCCGTGTGCTCCTTGGGGAGCGGCCACCCTCTCCAGGATGCCGTGGCCTGGAATGAAGGAAAGTGCTGGGAGCCCACTCAAGGAGATTTCTGGGTGCTGCAGCCGTTTTTGTAGCTGGGTGAGGGTTGTCCCATGGTGTTGGTGAGGAGTGAGCAGGAAAAGGTGGGGGCTCAGGTGGCAAGTCTTATGGCCTTGGAGAGCTGAGGGTGGGTGCTCAAGAGGTGGTGACACTAGGCTGAACACCATGCAGACACCAGGTGGACTGGATGCAAGGGTTTTGCTGTAAGCCCACAAGGAACAGTCCCAGGCAGTGGGGTCAAGTCCTATGTGATGCACCATGGGACACAGCAGGCTGAGGATGGAGTCGAATGCTGATTCTCTCTGGAATGAGCTCTGTAGGGAGGGTTTAATTTCTCCCTTAAAGCTGGGCTGCTTTATTTCTAACTTCCCCATAGGAGCAATTTTCCAAGCTTTCTTGCCCCCCATGCTAGATGTCTGTCAGTTACAGAGGGTGTTGCGGCTGACCTCAGCCCTTTCCCAATACAGCATTAGCTAAGCTGACTCCCCAGGGATGTGCCAACCCAAGCTCATGTCAACTCCCCCCCCCGTTTCCACAAAGCCATAGAAATTTCACCACTGCCAGTCTGCTGTGGAGCAAGATGAGAAGAGAGGGAGAAAACGCTTGCTCTTGGGGTTTGAAACTCTTCCAAGAGTTTCAGGTGGGCTTTGTGCTGGAGCAAAGTGTCCTGTAACCAACCTGAAGTCACTTGGTTGGGGAAAAGCACTGGCTAAGTGTGAGGCTGCAGCAAAACTCCTAGGAAATGCTATTGCTGCTAAGGCAACACAAAGGGAAGATGGTTTGGTGCTGCACCTCTGTCCTGGTTTTCTCTCCTGCTGACCACATTGAGTGGCAAGGTCCTCTCTTCACCAAATAGCTGCCAGTGAATTGTTCTGGGCTACCCTGCCTCAGCCCTGCCACGCTCCTTGTGCTGCTGCATGCCAGGCCATTGCCAGCTTCTGCTTCCAAAAGAGAGAGCTTTGGCAGGGAAAAAGCCTCCTGGGCATAAAGTTGTTTTCCTGGCTGGGATCTGGGAGCTCTGAGCCACACATGTGAAAACCCACTGGAAATAGAGAGGTAGGAAAGGCAGGTGCTGCCCAGTACAATCCTGAGATTGGAGACTGAGGCTGAAGTGGCTTTCAGCATCCCTTTCTTGTGCCCAGATGACAAGAACAGTCTGGTGGCTACAGTCACATGAGGGTTGGTAAAGGCTGGGGTAAGTATGTGGGGGCTACCTCCCCATGCAGTCACACCAGCCAAGGGCAGGGGAAGCTTGAGGAGCAGCATGCCTGGGTGCCTGCTTTGGCCGCTGATTTGTGATCCTGCCGATCAGGATCCCGATGAGGGGGTACGTGAACCCTGGGGCTGCTTATCCAAACCTCTTGGCCTGGGTTTTTAGGAGAGACATTTTTCTCATAGGATTCCCACCCTGGGCTTGATGGGTTGGAAATACTGCAAGAGCAGCCCTTTTTCTGTTTTGTTTTGGGTTTCCCCCCCATGTTCGTGTCTTTCCACTTCCGTCTCTGGCCGAGGCAAAAGCGGTGCCAAGGCACAAGAGCCAGGCACACCCAGAAGGAGGGGAAAGCAAAGCACCCTCAACCAGCAGGAAAAAAGGGACAGAAAGCTAACTCAGAAGCTGGGAGCAAGGAGGTTTGCTTGCCAACTCCAGCTGAGGGACAGCTCTCCTCAGGGAGGTCCATGCACTCCAGGTGGGTATGTGGCTCCAGTACAGTGTGCTGCCCTCTGCTCCTGCACTGATACTGGTTGACCATGAGAGAGGCAAGGAGAGTCTGCACTTGGGGTGCACATAGGGCTCAACACCCTCCTGCTTCCCAGCCTGGCAGTTGCATTTCCCTGACCCCGCTTGGAGCAGCAATATGGGCTCAAGCTGCAGGAGTGGAAAAGGCTGAGGCTCTCGGAAGGCAGCACAGGATCAAAGCTTTCTAAACACTCAGGGCATTTGGCCTGGGAGGTTTTGTTCCGACTATTTATAGCAGTTGGGGCCAAGCAAGTTCAGAGTTGGAGGAAAACTTTTCCAAAGCTGGGGGCCATTTGGATTAGGGAGCGGGAAAGGCAGCTCAGCCAGGCCTGTTTCCAGCAAACGTTGACTCCTTCCCTTAGGTATGTGTTGCTATCCATGACACACTAGCAACAGCTCAGTGCAGAAGGGCCTGGCTGAGGCTGTAAAGATTGAAACAAAAATGTGAATTGGCTGGAAAGGGGAACATGAAACACACAGAGTTTCCGCACAGCAAAGCTGCAGTGTTTGAAAGTGAAAACTGCTCAACAGCTTGTTTTTGTCCTCTGGTCAACATCCTTCAATTACAAATACACTCCTGTTGTTTTCCAGGGGAAAGCTGGTGGTTGATTTTAGGGCAGAAAGACACAGATGTGGCTTCCTGGAGTATATACCATGTTTAGAAATCATAGAATAGTTTGAGTTTGAAGAGACCTTAAAGATCATCTATTTCTGACCCCACTGCCATGGACAAGGACACCTTCCAATAGACCAGGCTGATCAAGGTCCTGTCCAACCTGGCCTTGAACACCCTCCAAGGAGGAGGCATCCACAACCTCCCTGGGAAACCTGTTCCAGTGTCTCACCACCCTCACTGTAAAGAATTTCTTCCTAATATCCAGTCTATGTTCCCCCTCCTCAAGCTTCAATCCATTCCCTCTCTCTCTACCATAGCAAGACCTTTTAAAATAGTCCTTCCCCAGCTTGCTTGTAGTCCTCTTTGGGTACTGAAAGCCTATTATAAAGTCTCCCTGGAACCTTCTCTTCTCCAGGCTGAACAGCTCCAAGTGTCCCAGGCTGTTCCCACATGGGAGGTGTTCCAGCATCTGATCATCTTTATGGCCTTTCTCTGGAAGGGTGTGTGTGTGTGTGTGCCTTTTTATCTTTAAGGTGTATTTTTTACGTTGTGCTGTCATTAAAGAACACATTTTTCTGTGCTGCCTTCTCTAGGCTAACCCAGATTTAAACACTGAAGCAAGTAAAGCAACCAGGCCACCCCTGAGATCATGTCACAGTTGAAGCTACAGCCCTTGCAAAGTATGAAGGCAAAAGCTGGAGTTCTCCTGTCTGCCTAGTGAATTGTGCTAACAATGATGTTTAACTGTGAGGAGCACAAGCAGCACTCTTTAGGTACACACCACAGCTTTTTGTATGCCTGGATCCACTCTCTTGATTCAAAGCTCTCTGCATAGGTTATAAAAATACCCCACTAATTACCAGTAGCTTCTCAGCCACGCTCTGTAGGAGACGCATCTCTGAGCTTACTTCTCCCTAGGGAAAGGGAGCAATTAGGTTGACAGGTAATTATAATCAGCCTAATGAGGGGACAGTTTGAGGGAAGTGGGCTTGGCCCAGGTAGGACTATTGCACTGATGGATGTTACTCTTTCCTGGTAAGGGTGGTGTGGGTTTTCTGCAGGATGCTGCAGGTTGTAGGTGCTGGGTTGTGTGTCAACAAACAGCCCATGTTGATCACATGTGGGCCTCAGCTTGCTTTCAGAGAGAGAAATGCTGTAACTGGAAGAGTTCCTGTCATTTTCAACATTCCCACCAAAGACTGTCCTCCCATGCAGAAGATGCCTGTCCCTGCTGCAGTACTGTGCTAGAGAAGTCAAACTGTCTTCCTTGTGAGAAGGCTCCAAGATCTACATTGAATTTTGAAGAAAGGAATTATATATGCGGTTGGAACATGGGATAAAGGTAGGTCTGTGCTGAGTCCACAACAAGGGGATGGCCAAGTGGATGGCTAGTGTTGCAAAGAGAGGCATTAAGCAGAAGGGGAAGTTTCCCCTGGAGTGTCGCAGGCTTGCCTGCTTTCAGGTTTTTGTAAATGCCAAAAAAGAATTAGATGAACAATGCTGATGTGTGGATGAGGCAGAGCTTGGGGATGCCAGTGATACAGAAGAGGTTACAGGTATTTTTAAAGGATGCGCTAGAAAGTGAGAGTAACAATGCTATGAAGCTCAGCAGTATAAAACACAAAGTCTTTGAGCTTTTGGAGCAAAAATACGTGGTAAGATAGGACTTCACGTTTTCTAAATGTACCAAGGGCTTCTGACTCTCCACTGATCTCACACAGTGCCTCTGAGCTGCTGCATGAATGCTGTCATGCAAGGGACTGTCATGACAAAGCATATTCATTGACATTAGAACCCTCAGGGCAAGAGCCACTGAGACCTCCAAAGGAACAGTGGGTACATATTTAGCCATCCTTTCCCCAGAAAAAAAAAGTTAGCAGAGCAAGTGGAAGGCAAATCCACAACCCTGGATGCTCCAGGAGTGAATAGTTGTGAGGATCAGATGTGGCTGCCCTTCTTCCATCTTGGTTTTCCAACATGGCAGAGACGGGCTCTGAGCCCGGTTTCCACCCACATCCAGCAGAAGAAAATGTTCTTCTCATTTTTGCCTCCTAATGACAATGACGACCACTCTCACCTCTTGTTTTTCATGCGTCCTCACTATGAAAGGCTCTTCTTGTGCTCGGTGCTAATGTTCCCAGTCCTTGGCTTGGAAAGGGTACACTGACCAACTGGACAGTCATTTGTTTCTTTGAGAGGCTGTCTGTTCTGCAATTAAGAGACAAAATGCCCACCACTGTGGCTGGAAAGAAGTTTTAATTAAAATCCCTCGCTACTGGCCTTGGCCAGACTGGCGTGAATGGGAAAAGGGCAGAAGGCTCAGATCAGTGTCTTGGGTCAGCCTAGGAGAGTGCCCGCTGAGTTGTGGCTGAACACAAGCAAGGTTTCTAATTGCATGGGGGTTGTTTGTTAGTTTTTTCCCTTGAGCGACCTGCCTTGTGGACAATTGGAAGTTGACAGGATCACAGATACTGCCAACCAAAAAATTGGACAGGTCCACAGGTCGTCTGAGTCCTAATGAGGAGCCATGAATGAAAGCTCACATCACACAAGCGAGAAACACCTCACTGTCTTCTCTAATGAGCATGGCTCTCCAAATGCTTTTGTCTTGGACTTTGCTTGGCTTTCAGAAGTGCCCAAGGCTGCATCTTCAGACTGGCCTCAAACCACAACAGCCTCCAAGTTGCTGTTGCTTACCTCATCTTCTCTCTGATGGCCATTAGGACAGTGCCTCATTCTGCTGGGTGTCCAAGGTAGGCCTGCAGCAGCCCTGCATGTTTATAGTGGTGGCATGGGTAAACAAAATCCTTGAAGGGTGAGATACCCCCTCAGGGGGATGTGATGAGCCTTGGCTGGACCCCCTGGGTGGAAGTTGCTCTCCATGTGCTGGTTCCTCACCAATGCTCTAACTTCAGGTGCTGCTCTAATGAAGGGAGTGTCTGCTCCTCCCAATGTCAAAGCCCATTAATGAGGCAAAGGTCAGGAAACTGGACCCAGGATGGTTCCCACTGCTCAGATGGAGTGAATCCTGCTTGCTTTTGTGGTAGCCAGCCTTGCAGGCTTGTTACTTCTGCTCAGGACTGGGTGATGGACTTTGTATTTTCTGTGCTAGTAAGCAAGCAAAATGAAGAAATGTAAATAGCTGAAGAGGTGCTAGTCTCACAGCTTGTCCAACATGATGGTCCTTCCAGCCCAGGCACCAGGGCCCTGCAGCCGTGTAGATGCTCTTCAAAATGTTACTCCAAAATCTCTTTTATGTTTTTTCTAAGATTTTAAAGGTAACTCTTGTGGGACAAAAATCCTCCTTGGTTCTATGCATCCAGCCTTGACTCCTGTACCCTTCAGTAAGCACAAACTTTGTTCAGAGGTACCCTAAAACCTCACACAGGAGGACAGAGCAAGCATCTGGCACAGGAAGCTGAGAAAAGGTTTTCTCTTGAGCTCTGGCCTAGAGAAATCAATTACCTTTCATGTGTTTTAAGGAAAAAAATATATTCTTCCCTGCTACCATTTAAGGTTTTTGTCTCCTGCTTTCAAGTTTAATTTTGTGCTATCAAACCCAAGTGCTGTGGGAACTCTGAGATGCTTTGGAGTTTTTCAGCTCATGGTGGTGATGAAGGGGATACTGTCCAGCTCAGCTGCTCCTGCCCATATCCAGGGTAGGTGTAGGCACATGGGGTGTCCTTGTCCAGCACCTATGGTGGAGGGAGGGGGCAGTTTGGTTGGCTGGGGCTGGTAAATGAGGAGGCTGTGTCAGTCATCACTGGGGTCTAGGGCAGGGTGAAACATTTTGCTGGCATTAATTTAGCCTCCTGCCCAACCAGCCACCTGTGCAAACCCAGCTTTTGTGATGAAATTAGGATTTGGGGGGCAGTAACAGGGGACGTTTTTACTGTTCCACTCCCCCTTAAAATGCCATTTTACTGCCCAAGTGTAACAAAGAGGTTGGCTGTGCTTTTCCCTTCTCTTTCAATCCCTTTTCTGCACGGTAACATTTTCTACTTCCAAACCCTGCCTTTTTTGCGCGCGCGCACACACACCCACCCACCCCGCTTCTTTTCCACTCCTATTTCCCCCTCCCTCCCCTCAATATCTCCCTGGGGGCAGAGCCCCTTTCCCCGGTGTCCCGTGCCCTGGCAGCGTGCCGACGAGGTGCCGAAGCGTTCGGAGGGCCGATGCCAGCGCTTCCTGCTCCCTCCCCAACAACACAATGGGGACATTCAGACGGGCACCGCCGTCGCCCAGCACCANGGGTGGGGGGGCGGCAGCTGCCGCCGTGCCGCAGCGCGCTGCCGGGGAGGGGCTCCGCGGACGCGCTGGAGCCCGCAGCACCAACCCGGCGCTGTGCGCGCTCCCCGGGCGGCGCAGGCGCGCGCCTCCCTGCACACCCCACCCCCAAATCGCCAAGTCTGCCCAGTAACACCAAGCTGGGCTCCCTTTTCCCACCCGCCCCCAGCCAATCCGCTGGCTGCCAACAGGCCAGGCCCTCGGCTGCTGCCGAGAGGGAAGGGGCAGGAGCTGGTAACGGCGTGTTTGGCTTCGCCCTTTCTTCCTCTTAGAGCCCCTTAGATTTTTGAATCGAGGGCCGGAGGAGAGGCGTGGGTCGGAACTTGGAGGCACTTCCCGTCCTTTTCCTAGTAACACAGCCTACCCCCCACCCCCAATCAAATAAAATGAGATTTTATTACTGCTGAAGGAAGCTTTGTTCTTAATCACAGGCAGATCAACGGGGGCTTTTCGGGGTGGGAAGAAGAAGAAAGGAGAGCAGAGCAAGGAAAGCAGCAGTTCGTCCACCCAGGGTCCAACCAGATCTTTGCAGGCTTTCCTGCCTGCTCCAAGGGGTGTTTGGTTTCCCCTCCACCCCAGCTGGTTTTCGCTTTGCTGTTTATTCATCCCTGCCCGTGCTTGCAGCAGCAGCTGCCTTTGCAGAGTGAGCGTACATCCAGTGGTGCTGGGGCGGGGGGATGTATTGTGGCCAATGGTTGGGCTCTAAGTCTGCTGCCCTCTGAACCTCGTTCAGAAGCAGCAGGGAGTAGGTGCAGAGATGAAAACATGTAACGTACTGAGTTTCAGGGGATTTAACTGAAGGACATCAGCTGCCTTGCAAGGGAGCTGGGGGATCCCTGTGCTTTATCCCTGCATCAGGGCTATTTGCAGGTCCCTTGGGCTTCACAGCCACAGAGTATGAGCTGATGATGATTACTGGTGCAAAATAAGAAACGTTTTAGTGTTTTCTGTCCGTGGGGGTGAGCTTGCCAAGATGTGAGCCATGTGTGGAGCAGAGATATCAGGGATGTTCAGTGCTCATCCATGCTATAGGGGATGGATATTCAGACCTAGAACTGGTGGGGTAACATGTCTCACACTGCCTGCTCAGATGTGCAGTTGTGTTGAGCTGCAGACTTGTGTCCTGCTGAGGCACTATGCACCAGGAAGGTGTATAGTGAGGCACTATGCACCAGGAAGGTGCATAGTAGCTTAATGCAACCAAATCATTGAGGTATCTCAGGACCGAGGTCGTGGCCTTGTTTCAAAGGGTGGAAAGCAGGAGCCTAGGCAACCACAGTTTCTGCGTCCTGCAGGGAAACTGCTGACAGCAGTGCTACCAGCCAGACGGGACTGTCTTCACATCTGAACATTTTCCAACCATCTTGAGAGGAATGTCCCAGTCTCCTGGTCATTTTGGGTGTCATGGCACAGCACTGACCGAAAGGAAGATAGAACAAACGTCCTTCTGGCTCCATGGGTCTTAAATGGCTGGGGAGAGAACAGTGACTACTGCAAACTGGTGTCCAAGCAGGAAGACCAAATCCTGCCCAACTCTTGGGTAAGCTGCAGGAGCAGAGCCAGGACTCTGCAAACATCCCAGACAACATCAGGCTAAATTGTGCCAGCCTTGGCGGGGTGGCTGGGAGAGGCTGGTGAAGGCACCGTGTCCTTGTGCATGCTGGTGGTTCTTCGCCCTAGGGAGAGGGTGAGTGCAGGAGTTCTTGCACAAACTCTGTAAGGTCAGGAAAGACTGGGCCTGGGGGCAATGGAGCAGCCTGGGACATGCCATGCCAACTCTCATGCACCAGCTGTCAGCTGGGCAGGGGCCACACTGCAGCTGTCCATGAGATATGCCACAAGTTATAGCTCCCGGAAGGGCATTGCTGGGTGAGTAGAACCAACACAGCCATGTAGGATCTTCTGTCTGTAGGGATGGAACTGGGAGCACCATCAAGGGCTGTGTCAATGAATAGATGTTACTTCTTTAAAAGGCTTCAAGGGCCTTTTTCTGCTATGTCCTCTTCTGCTTCTCAGCATCAGCCTTTCTCATTGATTCCTCTGAATTCTCTCAGGATACAGAATATCTGGCCTGCAAAGCACACGTCTTGCATGAGTAACCACCCTTTGTGGTACCACCAGCGCTTCATGGCCCTGCACACCTCCAGCAGTCAGCCTGATGAACCCCAAGCTTTAACCCTTGGATCCCTTTTGAATTACACCCATGGACACACACCCTGCAAGGTAAGGGAAGAGCAGGCAGGACCCTGCCAGCAAGGACTGTTTGGAAAGTGGAGCTGGGAGGAGGGCTGGTGAGTGGTGGACAGATACAGTCTTTGGGTAGACTTAATTGTAGACAGGATGGAGGTGCATCCAGTACATTCACTGCTCTGTTCACCCATGGGCACAGAGCTAGGGAGAGGGCAGGTGCTGGTTGCCCCAGGATTGGTTATAGTCCTCCTGGACACTTAAACACATCTACTTAGGCTTGAGTGAGAAGTAGGCTGCAGGCACAATATGTGAGGTATCACAGAATACCAGGTTGGAAGGTACCCCTAGGATGATGTGGTCCAACCTTTTTAAGTAATATCCTTCATCATACCATGATACAGGACACAGATGTGGTCTACAGCTTGCTGTAGAAAACATCAGCCAAGCAAGCAGCTCAGGAACTCGACTTCATAGAATCATAGAATGGTAAGGTTGGAAGGGACCTCAAGGATCATCTAGTTCCAACAACCTGCCATAGGCAGGGACACCTCCTACTAGTACAGGTTACTCAAGGCCTCGTCCAACCTGGCCTTGAACACCTCCAGGGAGGGAGCAGCCACAAACTCCCTGGGCAACCTGTTCCAGTGCCTCACCACCCTCACTGTAAAGAACTTTCTCCTAACATCCAGTCTAAATCTCCCCTCTGCCAGTTTAAACCCATTGCCTCTCGTCCTGTCATTGCAAGACCTTGTAAATAGTCCCTCCCCAACCTTCCTGTAGACCCCCTTCAGATACTGGAAGGCTACTATCAGGTCTCCTGGAAGCCTTCTCTTCTCCACGCTGAAGAGCCCCAACTCTTGTATCCTGTCCTCATAGGAGAGCTGCTCCAGCCCTCTGATCATCTTCATATCAGATTGCCAGAGCTGTGGTGGTCAGAGATGTATTTGGTATTGTTCAAGACCAAACAAAAGATATGTGTGTGTGTGTGTGTGTGTGTGTTTAATTCCCTCTCCAACACAGGTTCAGGTTAGAGATAGAGGTGGGTTTAGCAATAGGAGGAGTGTCCCTCCCTACAGGGTAGTCCCATGTCCATGAGGCAACCAGGACAGAGGCCAACTAGGCTTTTATGCCAGGAGGATGGAAAGGGTTGGCAGAGAGGGATACTCAGCTTTGCATGAAGGTTATGGGAGGGAAAACATTTCTCAGGGTGGGGGGTGTTAGCTGCAGCATGGCCCTGGCTTTATGGTAATTCCCCCTGCTGCTGGTGATCTGAGCCATACCTACTGTGGAGCAACGGCGTTGCAGCAGGGTACACCATGCCAGTCCAGAACATCAAGGGTGACTGCCCCACTGGTTTTTAAATCTCAGAGGAGATTTCCCTGATAGAGTGACTCCATTTTCTCTGGAGTAAAGATTAATCTTCTCCTCCTCCTCCCCCACTGCTGAATATTCTGGCATTGCACCAGATTCTAAAGTCAACATGAAATACACCCTTATTTCCTGGGCCTCCCCTTCCCAACCATCCTCCAGCAAAGATGATACAGCATCTGCTTTGCTAGCCACAGACCTCTCCCAGGGCTGCGTCTCTGGATTTTCAGAGGTGGCACCAACAGCTTTGAAGTCAATTCAAGGCATAAAGCAAGGAGAAAGCAGCAGAAGTGGTGCTGCCTGTGTTGAGCCCTGTCCACTGCCAGTAGCACTCCAAAGTGCCTCCAGATTGCTCAGGCTTTTAAGGGGCATTGCTGAGGCCACCAAGGTCCTGTGACATTGCACCATCTCCCAGGTCTATGCATATGGGGACTGGAACCTCTCACGTTCCTTTTCTTCCAATGCAGGCACAAAGAAAGGTCAGAATGAGGGGATGGGCTCTGACCCATTGGCCTGGAAACTTATGTCCACGGCTAGGACTTGTAGTCTAATTTATGTGCTAAGAAAGATCAACAGTTGACTGGCAGAAGGGGATTCTGTCAATGTCTGCCAGACCATTTGCCTCCAGGAACTGGAAGCAAGATAGGATCAAATATGCATATGATATCTACTGTGCCTTCATTGCACCAGATCTTTTCTCTATCCCAGTTCTCTTGCAAGGCAGTTCAGAAACCGGACAAGTGGCCTTCCCCATCACTATCCCACTTCCTTCCTGGGACATTTGATCCCTGATCTTCCTTGGCTAACAGCATGACAGACCCACCAGGATGATCCTGGGACTAGCTCCTACCCATTTGCTGTGGATCGTGGAGGATATGGGGAGATGGACTCACCCATACAGGAGTATCTTGTTTGTGGTGGATGAGGAAAGCAGGAAGGAGATTTATGAAGTCCTTTGGATGAGGGATTTAGAGACTGCAGGACATGCCTAGTCAGAAGGAAATTATTTAGCAATAGGCTGGTATTTTTGCCAGCTTTCCTATCTCATGCTACCCATTCCTTTGCACTTCATTAAACTGCCCTTCTTGCTACCCACTTGAACTCAGGAACTGTAAATTACTGCTGTTGGCCCTGTGATGCCCATCTCCTCCTCACTGACATCTTTTGCCCTGGACACTTGGACAGTAACCAACGTGGGCAGAGTGGGAGGATCAGAGAGGGAAATATGATTAGCAGGAGGGTGAGCATAGGGAATGACATGTTGGACAGGACTCAGGTGGGGCCTCTGGTAAAGGGGCAGAATATGTCCCAAAGGTCAGATGCCATGTCTGGGTGTCGAAGTGGAAGAGTTGAGAAGGCTGACACGTGGATGTGTATGCAAACATATTTATTGCCTCTTCAGGCTTGCCTTACACTCAAAATTCATGGTACAACCTCCCTTCCAACAGCATTTCCAGGATCCAGCACTTGTTTCCAGGACTGCAAAGATGACTCTGGCAAATGGCATGCAGAGTTTCCTCCCAGCTCTTCCACCATTCTGCTGAGGTGAGATTTTTCTTCTGTCTGCCTGCTCTTCCCTGCTGCTCCCATCCCTCCTGCTTGTGCTCCTCCTGTGTGCTGCAGAACCAGCCAGGCAATGTGCTCTGATGTTTCCTTCCAAATCAAGTTTCCAACAGTAGTACAAAAGGGAAAATGTAGTTTGTGCTGCAACTGAAAAATGTCCATGCCCTACCACTCTACTCCATGGATTTCTCTTCCCTGGCAGTATGTGGTTAGCTGTGCAGGTTGCTTTGACAAAGCCCTTGAGTCCCCCTGTTCCCCATTCATTCCCAGTTGTGCACAGACCTCCTCCCAGTGGGCAATGCCTAGAGGACGCTGGGGAGCACACTGTAACTCAGCCACTGGAGAAGCAGATGACACTCCCCTGCTTCTGATTCCTCCCCAGCATCAGCTCCAAATGGATGATCCTGTGACCCCCTCCATGATGCATGCATGAGAGCCAGGCTTTGGCCCAAGGCTCCTTCACTGAGCTCCACTCTCAGACTCAGAAGAGGACAACCTAAAGCTCCCAAATAGTCAATGCAGTTCAGTACGTGGGGTTTCAGATGCTGATGCTCAGGCTCACCTGCCTATACTTGCACAGTAAGATAGCCTGGATGCTCAAGCTCTGTAGGACAGACACCTTGCAGTTGCTATGGAGTGCAACCCCTCATCCAGTCTGAGTCTCTGATGTGAAAATCACATCAGGGCAACAGTGGCCATTGCTGGTTCCTGCCTGGCGATGTGGCCAAGACTGGACAATAAAGGGCATAAGTCTGTGTTATAAAGAGAGAAGAGAGCCATGGGTAGAAGAGGCATCTGCTACATCCTAGATCAAGTTGCTCCATGTCAATATTATAAGGCAGTAGGGTCTTAGGGCCTGTCATTCCTTCCCAGAAGAAGGGTGATGCCTACTCAACCTGTCAAGGCCTGAGCACCAACTAACCCTGCAGAAGGGGGCAAACAAGGATAGTAAGAGGGAGATAAGTGGCCAAGAGACAATTCTGGCTGGAAAAGAGTCTCTGCTGGAGGTATCTCTCCTGGTTCCTTCTGCCTGTGGCCATGAGTCTCCTTTTTTTTTCAGAAAAAAGGAGGTGGCTTTAAAACATCCATTTGCAACCCCTTTGATCGCTGCTGATCTGTGCTTGGATAAGTTACATAAAGGGAAGAAAGAGCTTCCCAGTGTAAAGCCCACAAGATGGGCGGATTGTGCCAAGGAGGCAACAGCTGAGCTTTTTGTGCAGCTACCAGGCAGCTAACAAGCCTTTGACTGGCAGTGGGGCAGGGCACTGCGGTTTCAGAGACATTGGTCTCCAAAAACCTTCAGACACGAGCCATGCTCCTAAAAGGTATGGAGTAACCTCTGTGCTGCAACAAGAGAGCTGACCCCATGCCCGAGGGATGCATAGCAAACTCCCCATGAACCTTTCTAGGAACTGGAGTGTTGCCTGGCCATCTGCCATCTTCACTGCTGCAACACTGTCCTGTGCTCAGGTCAGTAAAGAGCTGGCTGGCCTTCCTCCTTGGCCACAGCACTGGGCAGAGATTCCTCCCTACAACCTGATCAGCTCATCTGTTGGATGACAGTCATTTGTTTAACCAGATTGGGTGAATGTTACTGCAGNTAGGGCTGCAGAGTCAAGTTACAACTTTGTGGGCTGTAACCTTAGGCCTTGTAGGTCAAAAACAACTCCGAATAAAGCAGTGTTGGTCCTGTTGAATGTGGCCCACTGGTACCGGAAGGTCTTGGTGGCTCTGTGCTGCAGGGCAGTGCTTGGCATCACAAATAGAAACCCTACTTCCCCACACCTCAGATTGTGTCAGGTAATAGTGTCTTCTGATTTAGAGGAATGGGGCCAAGGAGACCTTAAGCACTTCTGCTTTAAGAGGGACTGGTTCACATGACCATTGGTCTCCACAAGCCTAGGAACTGGAAAAAGACACCTTCAAACCACCTTAGAACACCTTGGCTGGCTGTCTTTGAGGCTGGAGCCCTGTGAGATCAGTGACCAGGAGATGCCCTCTGTCACACCCTGATAACGTGCACTGTGAGGCAACAAGGTGGGTTCTCAGCACTTTCGATGATGGCTGACGGCCCTGAGCATGTATCAGAGGGAAAGTTGTGTCCGAGTGCAGAGACAAGCTTCTGCAACCCACCTTGGCTTCACACTAGCATGTGCAAAAAAAGCCCTCATGCACATCTCACCTGCACTGCAAGCTCAGCTCCCTGCCCCAGCACCCCAACGGCACCCTGCCCACATCCCACATCTGCTTCTCCACCCTCTCAACTGCAGGCTGTGCACATCAGGCTGCCCCTACCAGCAGGCCGGCAGGCAGGAGGGGTGCTGGCCCTGTGGGAAGCTGCCAGCTGTTTAACTGCCAATAGGGTGGCAGCAGTAAACACCTTCCTGCAGCTGGCCAAAGTCCAGTGCCAGCATCAGCGCTGTGGCTGGGTCGCAACCTGTGTCCCAGGGCCAGCCTGTCCCCACCAGGTGCCACCCCCTCTGCCCATGGAGGAAGCAAGACAACCCCTCTGCTTGTCTTGACCCAGCTCAGGGGTATTTATGTGGACCCTGGTGATGCTGGTTCAGCCACACCAAGCAGCGCAAGGCATGGACCAACATCCAGTTAAATGTCAGCCTCCCATTTGCATGAGTCTTGCTTATAAGGACTCCATCTCTGAGCATCCTGGTCCAGTTCCAGATGTCCCTGCTCATTTCAGGGCGGGGTTGGGCTTAGATAGCCTTTAAAGGTCCCTTCTGACTCAAAGATTCTATGATTCTATGAAGTTCTTCAAGTCTGAAGGATGTCTCCAGGGTTGCACATGCAAAGCTCTTTGTTAAGCTGGAGTTAAGACCGATAAATATTGAAGTGTTGTGAATTTGAGCCCCATGACCAGGATCTCTTTAACTGTAGTCACTCTTGTCTGTGCAAGCACACTGCAGGTTCAGACAAGCTAAAGTGACCCATGTTCCTATGCAGATGTTGTGGAGTTATGAACTGCTATTCATTGCTGATTTTATGAGCTACTGCTGGTTGCTAAGTGTTAGTGTGTGACTGGAGCTGTGTCTGTGCCAGGCAGCCTCTAAAAAATGAATCATTTCAAAAGAAACCTGCCACTTGAGGCAACAGTGAGCAAAGTCAATTGCCTGAAGGCTCAGGTTGTCCAGTGGCTGATGTGAATACCCTGATCCCACAAGCATGTGGAGCTCCTCTCCACCTCCACCCCCTTGGGCTTTTGGCTTCTTACCTCCTTGCAGTGCTCCTGACCATTCCAACCCAGTAACCCTATGAGCTCATCCACAACCATCCTACCCCAAAATCCCGATGAACAAGCAGAGGAAACACTAGAGCTGTGGCTGCTCCCTGAGTGCTGAATAGGGATGTGGCCTGATACAGCTAAAAGCTGGCTCTGAGGTGACACTGGGGACTTTTACTGTGGGCAATGAAAAGAGAAAAACAGCTTCTTCCTCTGTCTCTAGCTGCTTATGGATGGCAGTTGGAAGAGCAAAGGCACCTCCATTGCTTGGAGAGCCTGGATAGCCTCCTGCATGGATGATGCTGCACGGTGCACGGCAGCCCTTTCTGCAAGGCCATGACTGACCCTCCAACATGGGGACAGGGAGTCCTAAATCAGCTCTTTGGAAGTAAGACGGAACTCCAGCACGTGCACTAAAAATAAGGAAACAGCAGGCAAAAAATAAATGACTTGGAGGAGCCCCTGGGCCTCGAGGCTGAGCTGGGAGGCTCCCACACGCCTGGGCTGACTAAGCCCTGATTTGTGGTCTGACCTCAGCCACACTCACTGAACTCCTCGCCTGGCTGGAAAACCCAGCGGAATAAAAAGCAGGATGTCAAAGCTGAGCTTAGCTTTTCTTTCTGTGGATAAATCACTGGGAGATGAGGAAATTGGTGGTGTTTGTTTGCAAACAGCTCACTTTTGGCATGCCAAGCGTGCCTGGATGGGTTGGCAGGGCTGGGAAGGTTGCACGGCCAAAGTGGTAGGAGGAACAAATGCCTTGAGCTGTCCTTGGGCCGGCGGGAAAGTGATGGAGGGTCAACCCAAAGAGCCAGTCTGCAGCAGTGTGGCACTGGCAGTGATACGCACAGGTAAGAATTGGGGGATCCTCTGCCTTCTGCCTGTGCAATATTTGCATCTTGTCCTTGGTGCCAAGGTTACACCAGCATGTTCCGTCACCACATAGTTACTACCTGCCCCTAGGGGAGCTACATCAATCACCAAAAAAAGAAATTTTCCAATTGCTGGTGCAGGAAATGTTTGGGTTTTTTCTCCTCTCCATGCAAGAAATCTTTTGCTTTGTCTTTCTGCGTGTTGTGCAATCCCAGTCTATGTTTTGTGGGGCTGGTGTTGGTGCCAGTGCCTGACAGCCTACCCAGTGCTCCCAGGCTGTTTGGGGTGCTCTGTGTAAAGGCAAATATAGCTTGCTTTCCATTCTCCAGCTGATGGGAAGTTGAGAAGGGTGATATATTTCGGCTGGGAAAGTCAACCAACCAGAGAACCAGGCTGAGGTCATGTATTTGCTCACCTCAAATACTGGGATCAGTTTTGGGCCCCTCACTCCAAGAAAGACATTGCTGGAGCACGTCCAGAGAAGAGCAATGAAGCTGCTGAAGGTTCTGGAGAACAGAAGTGGCTCAGGGAACTGGGGTTGTTTAGTCAGGAGAAAAGGAGGCTGAGGGAAGACCTTCATGTTCTCTGCAACATCCCAAAATGAGTTTATAATGAGGTAGGGGTTGGTGTTTTCTCCCAAGTAACAAGTGATAGGACGGAAGGAAATTACTTCAAGTTGCACCAAGGAAGATTTAGATTGGACATCAGGAAAAATTTCTTTACTGAAAAGAGTGCTCAGACATTGGAACAGGCTGGTCATGGAAAAGTGGAGTTGTTGCCGAGTCCCTGGAAGTGTTAGAAAAAAACAACATAAACACAGCACTTCAGTTTAATGACTGTGGTGGTGTTGGGTTGATTGTTGGACTTGATGTTATTGGAGGTCTTTTCCATACCAAAACAATTGTATATTCACAGAATCACAGAATTGTCAGGGCTGGAAGAGACCTCACAGATTATCTAGTTCCAACCCTCCTGCCATGGGGAGAGCCACTTTCCACTAGAGCCACATCCAGGATGGCCTTAAAAACTTCCAGGGATGCAGGCTTCCACCACTTCCCTGGGCAACCTGTTCTAGTGTCTCACCAGTCTTGTGGTGAAGAACTTCTTCCTAACATCCAATCTGAATCTACCCACTTGTAGTTTTGCTCTGTTCCCCTTAGTCCTGTCACTACCTGACTCATAAAAAGTCCCTCACCAGCATTCTTGTAGTTCAGTGCTATTCAGATCATAGCAGATTTCTTGAAGTGTCTTGAAGAGTTTTAGAGGCACCTTTGCCATTTGGAACCTGCTAGACTTGGTTTGGAGTACTCAAGAGGACAGAGTAGTAACTTCCTCCTACTCATCCCCATTTTTCTTGCAGATCCCAGAGCAGCAGGAGCAGAGCTTGCTGTAACTTCTGTTCCCATCTATTCTGGAACCAAAACCATGAAAACAAACGGGGGCTGATTACACCACGCACTTGCGAGCGCTGAGGACTGGTGCGGATGTGAGAAGCAGAAGAAAAATTTGCTCATTTAGTGCTTTTCTGACTGCCTGCCAGAGCTGCATCTGCTCTTCATCTGACGCAGTGCAAGGCCACTAGCTGGCTCTTAGATGAGAAGAATTGGGATAGCTTTTGTCACGTGGAGGAAAAGGGAGCAGGGACCTACCCTGACAGCCTTTCTGAGCCCAGAACTGGAGCTTCCATCCCTCAGCTGCTATGCCAAAGGTATCAATGGATGCATTTATTATATATATTATATATAATATATGGATTTATTATATATATTATATAATATATTTTTTTTTGTTTGTTTGTTTTTTAAATATCATAATTTATTTCTAAAACTTTGATAAATTGAGAAATTCACCAGCATGGCCAAACCAAGCAAGCAACTAAGTTGTTCTCATGAGGTGACCTCTTGTCCTTGAGCTCATGCTTCTTCAGTGAAGCTCTGCAAACATGAGTGGTTTGCTTTTTTATGGACAGAACACCCGTGGGCCAAGGAGGCTGTTGCCAAGTGTTCAGACAGGCAGGAAAACATGGGTCAGGGCAATTCCAAGCACCAATATAGGCTGGTCTGTGACTGGCTTGAGAGCAGCCCTGGGGAGAGGGCCTTGAGGGTGCTGGTGGATGAGAAGCTCAACATGAGCCACCAGTGTGCACTTGCAGCCCAGAGAGCCAATTGTATCCTGGGCTGCACCAAGGGAAGTGTGGGCAGCAGGTGGAGAGAGGTGATTCTCCTCCTCCATGCTGGTGAGACCCCACGTGGAGCACTGTGTCCAGTTCTGGAGCCCCTATTACAAGAAGGATCTGGACATGCTGGAACATGTCCAGAGAAGGGCCATGAGGATGATCAGAGGGCTGGAGCCCCTCTCCTATGGACACAGACTGAGATAGTTGGGGCTGTTCAGTCTGAAGAGGAGAAGGCTCTGAGGAGACCTTATTGTGGCCTTCTGGTATCTGAAGGGGGCCTACAAGAACAGTGGTGAGAAAGTTTTTAAGGTGTCAGGTAGTGATAGGACTGAGGGGAACAGAGCAAAACTGCAAGTGGGTAGATTCAAATTGGATGGTAGGAAGAAGTTTTTCACCACGAGAGTGGTGAGACACTGGAACAGGTTGCCAAGGGAGGTGGTGGAAGCCCCATCCCTGGAAGTTTTTAAGGCCATCCTGGATGTGGCTCTGAGCTGCCTGATCTGGTGTGAGGAGCTAGATGATCCTTCAGGTTCCTCCCAGCCCTGACAATTCTATGATTCTATAAGCTGTGTAAAAAACACCCCACTGTTTCTCCCTACTCAAGGTAGGTCTATGTATGGCTTTGCATTGTCGTTTCCAAATGGGTTCTTCACTGTTGAAAGCAAAGCTTGAACTTTGGGGCTGTGCACAAGACACCCTCAGAAGCCTTTCAGATGCTTACAATTCTAAAAGCAGATCCTAAAATCCTACTCCTGGTGTCTCATAGCATGAATATAAATTAAATCCCCAGCTCCCCCCTGTGAAGGTTTGGGAGTTCCCCCACCCCCCACACTTTGTAAAATGACCCAGACTAGCACTCAGCCGGCTGGAAGTTAAATGATGAAGCTCTATTTACAGCTTTGCACAATGTACAGCAGATATTTACACTATATACACAATATTTACAGAAATATACAAGTAAAAGGTAATACAGCAACACAACTCCCCTCCCAGAAATCAGAGACCCCAGGAGGGGCTCCCAACCACCCTTCCACCTTCTCCCCACCCCTGTACCTTACCCCAAGGTTTGCCTTACGTGCAAGGTAAATTAGGGGGGTTAGAAGAAAAGTGGTTAGTGAGGATTAATCAGAAGAGGAGCCAGAGCCCAGAAGCTGCTAGATCCCACCAGCAGCTCCTGCTCAAGCAAGCGACAGAGAGAGACTGACTTATCAATTGTTTTGGTTAGTGTTCCCAAACAATTCTCCAGCAAGGGTATGAGTGAAGTAGACATCATGATGTTTTCCTTTCACAGCCTATAGTGTGATTTTCTCCATTAAAATATTCTAATTAACCTCAAACCAGCACACACACACACACACACCCCCCCCTTCTCTCTCATTCATGTACTCCATGTTGCCTTATTCTCTGCTTTTATACCATCCCTGGAGTTCTGCATAGGGATCAAGCATCCTCCCAAATGACCTATTATTCTCTGTACTAGGGCACATAAAAGGCAAAAATATCTAGTAAAACCAGACCTGTTAAAGTCAGGTAAAGCAAGAAAGCTATGGGCAGAAAATCTACATCACAGCTGTCCTTTGTGTCAGGAAAGTGTTTGCAGATGAGCAGCAAGAGATGGTGAGAGGTTTTGTCCAGCCCCACCTGCTCAGCCTCAGCAGAACCTCTTGCTAGTGGTTTGTCATGAAGATGAGAAGGAGAGAAGATCATGAGCAGGCACGGCCTCTTTCAGCATCTTGGAGGCACCTGGTTTCATGGTGAAACTGCCCAGGAAGCTATCTGGGCCTTCCAGGTGCTGGGCTGAGAAAGTCTTCTGCTGCCCTTTCCCCCCAGTGTCTTCCCTTCTCTCAGTGCCACCTCTTCAGAGAGCTGGGACCAATTTAAACCCATTTACTTGAAGCCAGGGAGGGAGGAGGCAGGAGAAATACAATTACCAGGTCAAAGATTTATCTCCAGCGATGTGGTCAGCATGCAGTGTGTCTGCTGAGACTAAGATCACCATTTATCTAGCACTGATAATTCCATAAACAGATACAGAGATGAAATAGAGCTGGGTCCAAGGAGGTGCCTCCAGATGACTGCTCCATCTGGAATTAGCAGGGATATGCTCTGCTCAACACTGCAGGATAGACCCCAGCAGCTTAAGATACACTCCCCACACCCTCCACACACCCCACCCCACCCCCCCAAGAAAAGAAAAAAACAAAAAGGAATGCTTTCATATATCCATCCTGGATGCTGGGGGTGTCCACATAAGCCTGGTGGTAGTTGTCTCCTTGGGTTTACCACTTGGTCTCTAATTCTGAGGGACACACCAGGTGTGTTTGGAGGCTGTGAGGCAGCAAACCATGGGTCGCTGAGTTGGTGTCTTTATGTCACGTGTTTTAAACTGCATTAAATAAAATGAGATATAAGAAAAAACATAACAGCATTTAATTAGGAGGGTCTCAAGGTCTGCAGCGCTCTGGTTTGGCCTGGAGTAGAGGATGGAGCTGGGAAAGGGATATAACAAACAGGAAAACAGGAAAGCATAATCCTAGGATTACTGGCAGCAATTAGCACCACAGGTGCATCCGTGTTACCCAGTGCTCCCTGCCTGTGGGCTTCAGGATACAGCAGAGGGACCAGCATGTGTCTCCTACACAAGCCCACCCCATGCCACTATCCTTGGGTCTGGGCTGAGGCAAGATTAGTTTCATGAGCTTGCACCATGCTGAAGTGCCTGCAACATGTTGGCATCACAGTTTCTAAGAGAAATCAGCATTGGTAGAGCCTGGAGGACTCCTAGGAATGCTGGACTGAACCTGTGAGTGGGAGAGAGCTGTTGACAGCAGCAGGAGGTGGGGTGAGATGCTCTGGGGGGATGCAGGTTGGAAAGGGAAGCTGCAGCCAAGGCTGTGCTGAGCAAAGATGAACTTCCTGAGTGCTGATATGTGCCAGGCACCCTGTTCCCACTTAGCACAGCTCAGCCTGCAATAGGTGGGAGCAAGAAGCATCAAGCATGTCGTGGGCAGCTTTCCAGACCTGTGCATTACAGCTGCAGCAGGTGTCTCATCCCCAGAGCAAGTCACATCTATATTAGCTTGCCAAACAACACCTCCACCCCAGCATGACCAAGAGGCTGGGCACTACAGTGCTGGGTTGCAGGCAGCCAGCCCTTGCCACAGCCTTGCTCCACTTTGCACCAGCCAGCTCCTCTGAGATGGAGAACATAGCTGGATGGTTCCTGGTCTGGAAAATGTTTCTCATGAGTGAAATGGGAAATTCAGGGAGCTGCTGGTGTTTGCTTGCCAGGGAGGTGACAGGACACAGCAAGCAATGTGCCTTTCCCTGTCCTGGTCATGCTTCCCATTAGTGATCCCAGCCCAAACTTTCCTGGCCATCACAGTAAAGAGCACACAGATTTAAAGCCAACTTGGGCATGCTGTTGGGTTTATTTATTTATTTGTCATGAATGCATGACAGCTGCAGTGAAGTGAGGGACGTGCATTGGTTGGTGCCTCCAGTGCACCAGACAGGTTATACCAATTCAATTAAATCCCATCCTGTCCCCATGGCTGTGTCGCATAGCTTCAAGGTCTCAGCCCCACCGTAGTCCTCACCAGGGCCCTCCATATGCTCCCCCCCACACTCTTAGGGTTTCCCTGTGCTTCAGTCCTGGTTTGAAGACACCATTCCCGTATTTCGTTATTCTTTATCCAAGGAGTGCAGCTCACATCCTGAACCCATGCTGAGACGCCACCAGCCTCCCTGGCCCAGCAGCTCTGTGTAAGCTCTCTCCTCATACGTGCATTTTTGGGGAAGAGACTTCAGGAAATTTCCCGAGGGGTGGCTGCCAGCGACCTGGTGTCCAGGAGAGGGCAGGGTTAGCCACCACTGACTGACACACAGCACCAGCACTGCTATTATTTCAAGCTCAGAGAGAACTTCGGGGTTTTCCACAGCCGCCCTTTTCTTTGCGAGCTTAAACCCCACTAACAGCTGTGTGGTTTGTGCCTTTTCTTTGGCCTCTTCCAGCTCTAAGCTGTGCTTGTGGAGCCGGGGACAAGCAAGCACCTTCTTTACATCGTGTTCCTTGTGCTGAGAGGTGAGGAGAAAATACCTTACGTGCTTGAGGGATCGAGTGCAAGAGGCATTGCCCTTCCAGGAAAAATGGGCAGCTGTTGTCACTCCAGCCCCAGCGTCCCAGGGACTGTGGAGAGCAGGGGTTTGCAGTGGGCTCTGCCCCATCGTGAGGATGCTGGAGTGGTATCAAGAGTGTGGAGAAGCAGTGGGGCCAGCTGGCATCACACTGAGAGGCTTAGCACACAGCCCAGCAGCATCTCCTTGGCTAGATAAGCCTTAGGTGGTGCATGAAATACTCTGTCCTGAGGAATTCAGCAGACCCCTACTCAGCCCAAGAGATGGAAAAAGCAGATGGGAAGCCAAAGAGGAAGATGAGGGAAGGTTTTCCATAAGCAGGAGCATAAGGTTTTTCCATAAGGAGGAGCAGCCTGATGGAAGTCACCAAGCAGCACAGTGGAGGGCACTTTCTTGGCATCGCTTTCTCCAGAAATAACACCCTTCTCTGAGCTACTCCTGAGGCTCCTCTGGCCTTGCACTGGCTCCAGCCTGCTAATGTTTAACCCAGTGGACAGGGACAGCATGCTGGGGCCGGCATGTGGGAGGCTGCGTAGGCATGCAAGGATGGCAGCAGCAGGCTGGGCACACACAAGGTCACCCCCTCACGCTGGTGGGATCTGCATCACCCAGTATCAGCAGCAGCACCCAGATCCCACACTGTTCCCGTAAGCCCCAGGACTTAGTTGGGGTGAAGCAGTTTTGGCAGGGTAATGCCAGTTCTCTTGGAAAAAGTCCTGCCGGGGCTGTGTGACCTAGGATACCTCAGCACTTTGGCTCAGAGGAGCAGCCAAAGGGTGAAAGGTGAGGGAGATGCTGGCTTCAGTCTCCATATAGAGCATGAAGCCTGGCAGGCAGAGCCATGGCGTGATGCACAGCACGCCCTGGTACGTTTGTGCACATAAAGCCCCTTTTCCTTCAGGGACATTGCCCCCAGGAGCCCAAGGCTTACAGGGGTGGCTGATGCCATGTTTTAGGGTGAGCTCTGGCTTGCCTGATGAGGGAAAAAAAATCCGATTTCCTTGTAAGCAAACAAAGCTTGACTTTATTGCCTTTAAAGTGCAACCAGCACAAACAGTGGCAAAAGTGCAAACACTGATAATGCTCGGAACATTTTGAGCTGTGCAAACAAGCCAGAGGTGGAGGAGTGTGTTGAAATGAAGGGGTGAGGGGAACTGGGGATGAGGGGGAGGACAGATTCTGGATTCCAGTAGTCCCATAACTCCAATCCCCACTCCCACCAAGAGCTGCCCCAGGCAGTGATGATTAGCCCTGAGTTTGTGATGAACAGGGCTGAAGGAGAGCCCTGCAGAGCACACAGACCCCATGGAGGTGGGAGGCAGATGTTATTATGACATTTTTTAACCCCAGCCTGAGGCTATGCCCTACCCCAGCAGCCAAAAGAACTCCAGACCCACATGCTGGAGCAAGGTAGAGCCGTGCAGTGCTCACCCAGTCACTGCCCACACAGAGCATCACACCTTTTTCTCCTTCCCCACCTTCTTTCTTTCTGGACAGGCAGTTGCGTTGCACATGCTTCATGCATCTCCTCCAGAAACAAGCCTGGAAAGACCCTCTGGTGCCTTGGGATCTGGAGGGACAGAGGTGAGATCAAACTGAGGTTCATACACCCTGCCTGGTGGTGGTATTTTCTTCTTTTGACTCAGTGTGCAGAGGCCTGATTTCCATTGTTTCCGTTATGCCTCGTTCAGCCTTCTCTGTTGTAGTCATCTCTCCAAAGCCTCCTTTAGATAATGATCCACAGACAACTGCTGCATATTTTAGTTCTGCCCTGCTGGCTCTCCTTGCCTGCTGACCCCAAGGAACCTGTTCCCCACCTCCCTGTGCTCCTTAAGGTGAATTTTGCCTTGGATGGGAGAGGGTGATGCACTGAAGGGTCAGTTCGTGCAGACAAGAGACAGCTGCCAGTGGAGCAGAGTACCAGTGCTGTAGGTAGGGATTAAGGCCTATCTCCTCAAGAGATGTTTAGGGCATCTGCCTCCTGTTACTTAGTATTACCAAGCAGGTTGAGAAAAGCAGGACCCTGCACATTGGATCAAAAGAAAAAAGGGAGACACCAGGGATGGATCACTGGAGAATTAAGCACAGTGCAGAAACCTCAGCCTTTATCTCAGCTCCATCCCTGCAGATCCCAATGCACTAGAAGGTTTCTCCAGGATTGGAGGGAAAGATATGCCTGGAGTCAGGGCAGTCCCATCCTACACGCAAGCCCTGGGGTCTCAGCACAGCTCTCCTTGCCCCTGCATGAAAGGATTACCAAGTTTTGCAGAAGGCTGACAAACTCTTCCCTAATCCACTGTTAGAAAAGCTTTTCTTATTAAAGCCATCACCTGCATGTGGTGTCTTAGATTGCTCCCATTCCCATCCAGGCTTGGACATCTCCCTGGGGGTCACCACCAGACAGGAGCTTTGGGGAAACCATGGGCACAACGAGCTTTTCCCTCATTGCAAGAGATCAGCTCAACCTCCAGTGATGGCACCTGTTTTCATACAACCAAAAAGACCTGAAAATTGGGGCAGCTGGGGAGAAAACTGCCAAATCTCCCCAGAATCAGCCAGTTCAGCACATTAGTGAGGGAAGGGACAGGCAAACAGAACGATGACATGCTGGTTTTGCAAGGCCTAAGGAAACAGGCTGAAGTACAGGACAAAAATTAGATGTATCAGGGTAAGTTCACTTGCCTTGGGATAAAGTAATTTATAATAACTGCACACCTGAGGGATGGCCAAGGGCTCAGGTCCAGCCAACATGGATTTAGGAAGGGCAGATCCTGCCTCTCCAACCTGATCTCCTTCTATGATCAGGTGACCTGCCTTGTGGATGTGGGGAGGTCTGTGGATGTGGTCTACGTGGACTTCAGGAGGGCCTTTGACACTGTCCCCCACAGCAAACTGCTGACTAAGCTGTCAGCTCGTGGCTTAGATGCCAGCACTCTGTGCTGGGATAGGAACTGGCTGGAGGGCAGCGCCCAGAGAGTGGTGGTGAATGGTG